>CM026163.1:13952391-14167713 GCA_014825975.1 Bombus haemorrhoidalis | reverse complement strand
TTTTCAGGCACAAAATTCGACATGATCAATGAACGATAAAACAAAGACGCTAATTTTTGGCGGACTCAACTTGCGTGTGTTTATAGATTAATGCCAGACGAACAAAATAACGTATGTGTCCAATTAATATACTGCGCAATTTTCGATGGCGACATCTCTTAGTTAAACCGGAAACAACTTATGCATACACCTGGTAAACTATAGACCACCGACTGTAAACAAAAAGAATCTAATGAGGACAAATCAGGTAACCGAAGTGATCAAGGTATAGATTCATAAGTGCCCAAATTTTTTAAGGTTTTCCAAACACTTAATAACATACTAAACAAAATATTTTTATTTTTATACGCTGTTTATGGTCTTTTTGTAATATGTGTATGATTTTTCTTCTTAAAGCTCACAAATTATCAAATTACACATTTGAAAACGTGTGATTTTATCGAAATAAAATAATTTTTATTTTTAAGATCATAACGTAGTAAGTTATTGAACTCATTTTAACATCATTTATAACGGTATGAAGTCAAAGATACATAATGTCATAAAAAAGCCAAGGTGACCTTGACTTTCTATCGAAAAATCAATTTTTTGGAAATTTTTTACATTGCAATTTGGAAGTCGATTGGAAGATAATTAACTTTCATTCAAAACATTTCTTCATCAGACTATCGTAAGTGCCTGAAAAATCGTAGTGTTTGTTACGTAATATATATATGATATGTATAAAATATTGCATACATATATGATTTATTATTGATATAAAATATAATATCCTCAACTAACGTACAGTTTATATAAATTATAATTCTTAAGACTTGTGCACTAATATAAATGAAATTGATATATATGTATATGTATAGCAAATAATGAAGAACTATAGCTATTTACTAGGAAAGTTGAGGTTTAGGTCCAATTCCACCTGCACGATCGTAGACTAACAATGCCACATCTGTAATTAATTTATTAAGGTCGCATAAATTTTCACATTCTGCATATACTCGTACTATGTCTTCAGTTCCTGACGGTCTAAAAATAAAAATTTTTCTAATTAATACTGTGAATATTGTCGAATTATTGGATAAATCTTAAACCTTTCTAAGGTCACGTTTTTTTTTCAGTAATGGCACTGCCCAGTAGATGGCAGGAGATTATTAGACAGAATGATGCATATTTAGTTTAATTATATTTATTGCAAGGTGTTAGAATAAAGTTTATATTAAAATTTAATCATACTATATAATATTTATATACTTTACAACATAACTTACTATGTAAGATTATACCATACAAGACTTATTTGACAACCCAATATTTGACTATTTTATGCATTAGCAAGCACAACTTTATTTAGTTATGCACATAAAATGCATATATTTTCTTATGATATCTAAGAATTAAAAGTCCTAATATATAATTTCTTTAAAATAAATTAAATTGGCTTTGTATATACTTATATGAGATGCTTCACACAATGGAGCAAGTTATGTCTTTAAGTAAATAAAATAGTAAAAGATAGAAAAGAATTAGATAAAACTCTATGGTTTCGTATGATGCGTAATATTTATGTACATTTTTATTATCTCCAATTTATTATGTACTAAATATAAAACAATAAATAAATAGAATAGTCATGTTAGCTAAAGAATATTTCAAGAAATTAATATTTGTAACTATATCAACTTTAACAAAAATAATTTATATTATAAACCAACAAGTATGTTATTATTTAAATGTTTTATATTATCAATTTTAAAGGAGCAATATTCATATATTGCAAGTTTATTCATAATATATATTCATAGAAAGATCTTTTAAAATAACAGTTTAACAAGGCATTTTATCAACTTTTATATATATCTATAATAAAAATTACATGTTACCTTACAAAAGATCGTCCTTTTTTATATTGTGATACTACTTTATCAATTTCATTTTGTAATCCTTCTGGTGTTATACATTGTCTTCCTGCATTAGTTGTTGTAATAATATTTTTATCATTAATTTTTATTTTTAGTTGTTGATTTGGTAAATCTTTGTACATTTTTTCCCATTCTATAATATCCCAGCCTTTCGCATGCAAAATTGTCTCTACTAGCAACATATCACTAAAAGCATCTCCAACTGTTTGATTAATTACATTTATTATATTCAATAATTTTGAGGCAGCTTTTTTCTCACTTGTAGATTTTCTGTAATATATATACACATGTATATCCGTGTGTACACATATGTATTCTTAATGAAAAAAATAAAGATTTTGATAATCTTAATCTTTTAACAACAGAAAAACTAATAGGCAGATAAAGGCGTTTTGAAAATGAAAATTATTATAAACTTTTAATGCCTTTTTAAGAAATAGAATATAGAATAGATAGAAATAGAATAGATTATGATAGTTTATGTTTATTCATGTTATATAATAATTGCACTATTTACGTGTTATTGCAATAATAGAAAAAAAAAGTATGGTATATCAAACATTATTATGATATGTATAGAGTATACATAGAGTATACATAGATTAAATAAAACTTACTCTGGATTTATGATAGCTTTCTGAATTGTTTCAATAGTAGTTTCTTTAAAAAGTACAGTTCCATGACCATTTGCTTCAAAATATATTCCTATATCAAATTCTAATGCTTTATTATGTAGATGTTTAATACCAGTTGATACACAAGCAACTGGAATTTGCTAAAATTATAATTATAGAAATAACACACATAAATATAAATCCAATATATGATTTATGTATCTTTCTAAAATATTTCAGAACATTAACAAACAAATAAAAATAAATATACATACTAGTACATTTGAAATATAATCAGTAGAACTACCATTAGCATATGCTGTTTGTACTAAACCAAGTCGAAATGATAAATGACTTTCTTGTAAAAGTTCTTTAAGATATTCAGCAATAAGCGTTGCTATTCGGTCACCATCCAAAAGATGAAATTTATTGTCTTCATCCATGTAGAAATAAATAATTCTATCTGCATCACCATCTATGGATGCACATCTAACATTTGGTTTGAGAGGAAAATTTATGGGTGGTACTTGTTGTACTTTCACATAATCAGCTCCACACTACAATGGATTGATCAAAACAGATATTACAATATTGAACTTCAATTAAATCAAAATATTATAATTAGAAAATATACCATGTGGTTTAATTTCCCATCTCCATCATTATATACATTAATTGCAATTGCTGTTCCTATGTAATTTTGAAATTCTCTTATGGCATTAGCTCCAACACCATTAGCAGCATCTAATAACAATTCTGCAACATACTGTCCATTGTTAACCATATTTTGTCTTACATGCTTAAATGCTTCTGATAACTTTACATAATAACCATATAAAGTGGGATCGCCATAACTACCATTTGTGTTTGTACATACAACAAGGTAATGTAACTGAGGGGTTGTAACTATACCAAAATCTTGTACAAATCCGTATAAGGCTTCAATTCCTGCAAGAGCAGCATTTAATAATGTAGGACTACTTTCTCTAGTGTCTCTACCAGTTATTACAACTGCATCTGTAGACATGTTAATATTTTGTTCTTTTATAATATGCTCTATTGTAGAAACTAAATTTGAATCTTCTACATTAACTAAGTTGGTAGCTATATGTTCCCAAGCTGCTTCTAACATTTCACCAGCTGGATCTATAAGTTTCACACCATTATCAGACCCAATATTATGACTTGCCGTAATCATTAAACCAATTGCAGCTATGGAAAAATCAGATATTTTTTATTCAATTTTACAAGGAAAGTACGTGGCTAATATAAAACAAAGAATTTGATTACAAAAATATAGCTTCATAAATTTAATGCATGAACTTACCATTTTTAACTTTAGATCTTAATACTGCTAGCAATCCCATTCTATACAGAACATGTTCAAGAACATTTGCCCTAATAATAAATTAAAAAACTATGTAAAAACTATATTCATAGCTTTAAAAACATATATGCATATATAACTTCAAAACAATTGCAGCTAGAAAAAGCTTTCTAATACAAAATTAGATAATATCACAAGAAAAGAAATTAATGTTAAAATATCTTTTCAAGCAATTATTTCTGGATACAATTATATAAAATTAATATTTAATTAAAATGAATATACATATACGTAATATACATATATTTACATATAACTAGAGTATTAAATAAAAAATTAATTCGTTAGTTCATTAACTTGGTAAAATAATCACATACTTTGCTCTAAAGCCGGCTGTTCCATATTGAATATCATCGCTGCATTTTTTCACATATTTGATATCAAAAATATTTTTTAATTGAGAAGATTCCATTGTTTATTAATTTTTTGTTTATTAAAATATATACGATTTATCACGCGTGCAATAATACCTGTTGTTACCATATGGATTAAATGTCACAAAGTGAAAGTAAGGTTGTAGTTCTACAATAACAGATAATTTAAAAAACGATTAATGTAACTTTTTAAGAATACAGAATTTGTACTAAATTTAGTTAATAATATTATAAAATATTATAAAATATTATAAAATAAAAATTTATTTAATGTTTATATTTCAACAATATATCACTTAACCTTAATTACTGATGTTTTCTTAATATTCCAACAAATTAACAACAGTGTAGAGAAAGATTCTCCTGCAAATAGATATCATTATTTCTGATTCATATAATTTTCATTGTGATACACAATGTACTTTTATCATATGTCGTTAAAACTACAATATTCTTATCAGATTGATAGATTTATAGTTCTGGATTTATCAAATTAAATAGATTAGATGTTTTAAGAAATGGTGTTGTATAAAGCAATGTATTAAATAAGGGGAATAAATTAATTTATTTTCTATTTATTTATAATTTCATATAAATACATTCTTTTAATTTTTCATATTCTGTCAAATAAATCAAATTTATATAAAATCAAGTAGCTTAATAATAATATGCCTATATTTAATCTTAGCAGCAGTTAATTTATTTGTTTTATGGGTTACAAGTATATCTAAGTCTATTTACTCTATAATAAATTCAAATGAAAATATATTATAATATGATATATGTATTTACAAAAATATCTTCTTTGACTATTAAGTGAATTTAAACTATAATATCATATCTTCAATATAAATATTATTGGAAGACTATAATACCTTTAATAAATATATATGTAATAATATAAAATTTTTAATATTCAAATGTGTAGCGGATCGAAAATTGAATTTTAGTTCAAAACATTTTTTTGGCAGATTATAAAAAGTGGTGATCAATCTTAGGGAATACATCCTGTATGATTTATGATGGTCTCTAATTGTATTTATAGGACTACAAAAAATCATATTTGACTTAAAATTTTTAATTGAAAAGACGATATTTTTAATAACTTAAAAAAGTTTTAATATTTAAAAATAGAACAAAATTTTGGATACAATCTTCGGTTCTTTTTTGTCTATAACTACATATATATATAAATTAATGATTTAAATCAAGCATTAAAGTGAAATATTTCGAAATCTTGGCTATTAGTAAAGTCAAATGGGAAGATAAGTAACATAAAATAATACTATGAACTTTATATTTGTTCAAAATTATAAATCATTAATTGACAAGATATTGCTATAACGCACAAATCTTTTTTATCACCATTATCGTACAATGTATGATGTGTGACTCTATAGCAGTACAGATATAGCTACTTTTATTTTGTCTCTGTTTACGATGAACATTTTACTCGCAGTCAAAAGCTGCAAAAGAGATACAAAAATTGTCATAAATATGTACGTCGGAACGTTTAACATCGCGATCGGCTGAAAATGTTACAATTTACAAAACAAAGAGGTAAATGTCACATATGAACATATACCAAAGCAGAAAATAAAAGTTCGCAAAAATATCATGAATGCTAAAAGTTTGTTTACAAAAACCACTAACATATGTATATACGACTTGTTAAATAGAAAAATAATATTAATAAATTGTATCGGTTTTTCAATTTTTTAGTCAGAAAAAGATAAAATTGAAAAGATGGAAATGAAGCTGCAGAAAAGTTACCTACTCTTCGATTTCAATCATTTTTGGATGTGTTGTAAACTCAATATTTTGAATAACTTTTTCCTATACATATAATCAACGGTAGATCACATATTTTTCAAGATATTTGCAAAATATTCGGTACCACCACAATGAAATCTGCCTCTAGTTTGGCATCTGTGGCAACCAATATTGACGCATACGCTGCTACAGACGCATATATATTTATGGATATTTATTTGAACTTTAAAATACATTATACAAAGATAAAAATCATACATCTTTTTCATATATGAAAGATACAAATAAGTAGAATGAACGTAAATTTTTAAAATATTCACGTACACACGTGTATAATAAATATATTTATAAATCATATTTGATATTTTATATGAAATTAAAATAAATAATAAGATATAGTAATTTAGAAATACTTTTACATTATATGAATATGCAATAACTTGTAAATATTTCAATTAAGTTACAGTTAAATTCATTTTTTTAATACTCCTTTTAATACTTTTAATACTAAATTATATTTGATATTTTATATGAAATTAAAATAAATAATAAGATATAATAATTTAGAAATACTTTTACATTATATGAATATGCAATAACTTGTAAATATTTCAATTAAGTTATAGTTAAATTCATTTCTTTAATACTCCATGTTTCATCATATATTTTCTCCTATGTTTTTATCATGTGTTTTAGTTTTAACTCAATGAGATTTTAATTGCAACTTTGTATCAGTTTCAGTTATCATGTTTTCATCTCGCAAACATTTTCTTAGTTCATGACCAACAGCTACTCCAAGTGGTGGAGGAACCGCATTTCCAATTTGTCGATGTTTATCAAGTATAGTGCCATAAAATCGAAAAGAATCAGGAAATCCTTGAGATCTAGCACATTCACGTACACTTACTACCCGAGTTTGTATTGGATGTAACACACGACCCTTAAGGATTAAATCAATTAACTGTGTATGAATTTTAATTAAAATTATAATTCATGTTATATCAAATATAAGTTAATTATATGTATTATATAAAAAGATATGATATATAAAATTAAACATTGAAACATTTTAACCCATTTGCATTAATCAGCGCGCTGTGACTGTCTTCTATCACAAAGCGCGGATTATTACGCGATCTGCGACTGTCTTCTATCAACAAGCGCGGAATAATCCACGAGTCCGCGACTGCTTTTTATTCTAGTCGTTAAGTATTCTTCAGATGTGGGAGATAACGTTTGACCTGTTTGTGAGCATCTCACCTATATCAGTTCATTATTTTCTAAATAAGTCTTACTTTTGTTGTGAAAATCTTTTTAACTGCCACTATGAGTAAGTACTGTCAATCTTAATCAAATTTAACAAATTCAAATTTTAAATATATTCTAATTTTATAATGTAAACTAAAATTTAGTTGCCCCAATGGATTTTGACGATCTTGATGATTCGGATCAAAGTATACAAATAGGACATACTCGAAAACGTACCCGTAGAATCTCATCAAGTGAAGACAGCGAAGTTGATCAGTGTGACAGTTTTAGAAATGAAGATTACATATGGAAAGCTGAAAATCATACGCCAATTATACATGAATTTTCAAGTGTAGGTGGTGCAACTGTTAATACGCAAAACCTGTCGAGAAGGGAAGTTTTTGAATTATTTTTTAACTAAGAATTAGTTACAAAACTAGTTATAGAAACAAATAAACATGGAGAAACCGATGCAAATTTTATGCCTCTTTCAGAAGATGAACTAAAAGTATTTATTGCTTTAAACATTTTAATGAGTTTAGTATCTAAGCCAAATATTCAGAGTTATTGGACCACAGATAAAAGCATAGAAACACCATATTTTAAGAATATTATGGGCCGTAACCGATTTGTCTCTATCGTTAAAAATCTACATTTTTCCAGTAATAATAATTCTAATGACGCACTCACAAAAATCCGAGAAGTTATTCAAATAATAAAAAAGACTTTCATTAGTATGTATGTACCACATAAAAACATTTCGATTGATGAGTCATTAATGCAATGTAGAAGCCGTTTACATTATATTCAATTTATTCGAACAAAACAAGCAAAATTTGTTGTTAAGTTTTATAAACTGTGTGATTCGAAATCGAAATACATACACAATTTCAATATATATACAGGAAAAGATATAAGTGATATCGGATCTGCTAGCAGAAATGTTGTGATGAATTTGTTGGAAGAGAGTGAGTTATTGCACAAAGGATATTGTTTATTTATTGATAATTGGTACAGTTCACCGACATTGTATCGAAAATTACATGACATGAAAACAAACATATGTGGAACTGTGAGAATTAATAGGAAACAAATTCCTCAAGAATTAAAAGTACACCAATTACAAAGGGGAGAAGCTGTAGTATATTCTACAGGAGATATGGCGGCGATAAAATGGAAGGATAAAAAAGATGTCGTTTTACTAACCACTATGCATAGCTTAGAATTTGCTAAAACGGAGAAAACAAATCAATATACCGGACAAAAATGTGTAAAACCAACAGTAGTAATTGATTATAATCAGAATATGGGTGGAGTTGATGTTGACGATCAAATATTAAGTAAATTTCATACTATGCGAAGATGTAAGAAAGCCTATAAGAAAATATTTTTTTACCTCATAGACATGATGTTACTAAACAGTTATGTAATTTTTAAAAATCATAAAAAGGATCGAGCTTTTCATATTTTTAAACAACAATTAGCCGAAGAAATTATTGGCGAATATTTACCAAATATAAAAGTAAATGAGCCATCTAACGATTCGGTAACGCGATATACTGGCAGGCATTTTCCTATTCGGATACCTCCAACTCCAGCAAAGGGAAACAGAACGTCAAAGCGATGCGTTGCATGCTTATCTAAACGTACTCGAAGAGAAACGGTCTTTAAATGCCATATTTGCGATGTACCATTATGTATTGACCATTTTAAAGAATTCCATGAGAAATAATATGATTTAATTTCCATTTTAACCTAAATAATTTTTTTTTAAATAAATAATTTTTACTCTATTAAAAGAATGTAAGATGCAATGTTTGTGAGGTAACATTGTTTACCAATCGTTTTGAACAGTAAATTTTCGATAAACTCCATGAAGAATTCGAATGTCATTTACTGCACCTACGACCGACCGCGCGCAGTGATGAGGACCAGTCGTCAGTTGAACGCCCTTGATGCTTTCAAATGGTCCCTTATGTAGGGCCATGATGTAAATGGGTTAAAAGCATAGCTTTTTCTATTAACAAAATGATTTTAGTAACTGAGTAAGGAGCTTTATGTATGCATCATTACCCCAAGCAAAATTAGGAAAAGACTGTAAAAGAACATTTTTCCAAATGTATAGATGATCTTATATAAAAAATTGCTCCACAGCATGATAGATCTTGTTAAATAGTATAAAATTTTCCTCTATGACTTTTCTAACTTTATTTGGAATGAAAATATAATCTAGCTTTCCTGGTGTTAGAAATACTATATATATTTAATAATAATAATTAAATGTATATAAATATAAAGTATACATATATGTCAAATGTTTTTAATTATTTGATAATTAAATTTAAGATAATAGTTTTGCATACCTGTTTTCCCATAGGTTCAGGATTTGTAATAGTTGTACTAAAAAATCCATCCCATTCTAATCTACCATATAAACCTGCCCAATGATTATGACGATTTCCTGTATGTGGTAAGCACCATGGAATTAAAGTATTAAATTGTCTATCTGTAGGATCACACTGTTTTCCCATGCAACAACTACATACTCCACGATATGCTCCTGTAGAACTCTTTCCAACCTTTTTATCATCATGATTATATTCTCTTAAATAAAAAATTTAATGTATACAATATTTTTAAACATAAGATAAAGTTTGAAAAACTATACTCTACTTACAATTTTTTGGAATAAGTACCATCACTTAATCTTACAGTAATATTTGGTAAATCACGCCAATCAGAACCACTAGCAATTGGAATATGAGCTATTCTAGTTTCTACAAGAGGTGCCATTTCTTTACATATGTGATCTCTTAATAATGGTTGATATTGTTTTCCTCTAATCTGAAAAAGTATAAATTTAAAATATGCTATGAATTTTTTGTCTGCAAAGAGTAACTTTTATTCTCTTAATTTTTATTTGATTATTACTCTTCTTTGAAAATGTGATATTGCATCATTTGTATATGACATCTCTTCTTTATTCCAACCATTTTTAATTTCTGGTAAATCGAACAGTGCATCCCTTACACTGATTGTTCTAAATGGTGCTGATTCTGTCCAACTGCAATTTGTGCTATACTGAAATGTTATTTAGTATTTATAGTAATATAGCTTAAATTGTAAATGTCACTTATCTATTGTCTCATAGCACTAAATATTATTTACCTTTTTATTATCAACTAATACACTTAATTGACAAGCGCGTTTACTAAAAACATGTGTTGGTTCTGGATATTGTGGAAGTATTTGTCCAGGTGCAGCAGCTAGGATTATTATTCTATATAATATAATAAAATGAAATTCAAAAAATTAGCAACTTTAAACTATTATAAGTTATACTTAAAATGGCAACAACCTTCGTCTTGTCTGAGGGACTCCATAATTTCCAGCTTGAAGGATACCAAAAGTACATTGATAACCCATACGAACTAGACATCTTAATGTTAATTTTAGAACCATGCTTCTTTTAAAAGATACAAAATTTCGAACATTTTCCATAATAAAAAAATTGGGCCTGTAGTAATCACAATATGATAGATATGAAACAACCAGAGAGTTTTTGAACAAAGAATACTGGCGTGAATTAAAACGATTCATGCCGCTAAAACCTTGACATGGTGGACCACCACACAGTAATTCTACTTGTCCTTTTTGAGGAAGTTTTTGACCAATCTCATTTGTTGTTTCACCCTAAAAATGAAATGTTTAAAAATTATAATAATTATATTACATTATATGTACAGTAAAAAGAATATAATATGACAATTATAAATCATAATATATAATTAATGCACAAATTACAACTTGTATAATTGTGCAATACCACTTACATCCATAACCTTTTTTAATAATATATTACAATCATCTGTAAATACTGTTGCATTAGGATTGTTTAATCGGTATGCATTAGCAGCTGCTTCTTCTTTTTCTATAGCCCAAAGATTTTCAGTTATTCCAGCTTGATGTAAACCTTCAGATAATCCTTTAAAATAAATTAGTTCAAATTACTCATTTTTTCAATTTACTACTACTGTTAAAATTATATAATAACAATTAATATATAATAAATTGTAGAATTTTGCAAGAATTTTGCAGTAAACTACATACCACCACATCCAGCAAATACATCCAATGTTCTCAATTTTTTTGATATTTTATTATATTCAATAGGTCTACTAACAAATGCTCTCTTTTCACTCTCTTCTGTTTTCTTCCCTTTAAACTTTTGATTACCTTTACTTTTACCACTTTTACCAATGCTAATAGCATGATGTGGTGGTTCATTAAATGTTTTCTCTTGTGCATTATAAGCTTCATTAAAATAAAATCGATTCGGTCCTTCAGCAGCCCATTCATCAACAGTTTGATTTAAATTTTCAGAGTAAGCAAGATAGCATTTTCCAACAACTTCGATAAATTTGATGTTACAAACTGAAAAATCATTTCTTTTACAAAATATTATGTACATATACATACAAAAATTTATATCTATGTGATTTTTATAATATAAAATTTTTGTAATATACCTTCATCACTCCAATAAACCATATTTAAATCTGCTTGTTCCATTAATGTAAGATTTTTGTGTGTATTTTCTGGTCTATATAGCTTATTCACCTTAATATTAATGTCAGATGGTGCAACTAACATATCATTTGTACTAACATATATTTCATTTATGTACCCTATACAAAAAGGATCAGGGGTATCAAAATTTGAACCTTTCACATGATCAGAAGATTTTCTGTAAAATTCGGGGTACATATCTTCATCGACATTTTCCTTTTTTAGTTTTTGAACGTCTTGATGTATAATTTTATGTTTGAAATTAAAAGCTTTAGGTTGTAAAAATACTGTTGTTCCAACTCTGTAGTCTTCTCCTTTATATTTTACTAAACCATAAATAACTTCTTTAGTACTCTTTTCTTCTATTCGTTCATATACCTTAAAATATAAAAAGTATGAATATTATAAATGTTATTGATAATAAAGTTTATGTTAAACAAATTGTAAGTTTGCCTTTTATCATCTTGTATAACATAATGCAACAATAAAAAAAAATAACTTGATATATTGTATTACACTTACTTCATTGCAAGTTTCTAATATCATATGAGAATATCATATCTACTTAGGATCAAAGGAATGCAGATGATATTTTTGAAGCTTTTGAATTAAGAATGAAAATAACTAGTTAAATCGTTAAATATAATGTTATAAATGATTTAAATCAACTAATTGAATAAAAGCACCATTTAAGGTCAGAAAAATTTACTGCAAAGCAAATAATATTCAAATAAGTTCTCATAATTCAAATATTTAATAATTCATAAACTAAAAGACGAAATTCAGTAGAAATTTGTGTATATGCTCCTTACTACATATATGTTAGGCATTAAATATAATTTAGTTTTCATAGAGATATTACATGATATTTTTTTAATACATTTGATTTCAAACTTGATTTCCTCAATATTAGAAAAATGTTACTTACATCTCTTTGATTTCAAGTGGCTCATATATAAATTGTCTCAATATTTAAGCAATTCTAATTTTGTGAAAAAATGTGTTAGTATCTCAAATCAAGAAAGAAAACGTTGAACTATTCTTTTTTGTCAATAAGTAATTGAAATTCTTTTGTTTTTCTCAATACCCTATATTGTTCTTTTCATATTGACATAAACTAAACTAAACGTAAATTTGTCTTTAATTTCTTTATTGATTAGCTTATTTGCTGAAAAATAACACTCACAAAATGATACTTTCATACCTTTTACCTTTACCGTTTACCTTTGTCATGTTTAAATTATAATTTGACTAGTTTGTATAATCATATTATCTTATTATATCATGCTTTATTAGCAGGGATATGTGAGCACCGAAGTTAGGACCAATCGGAAAAATTTCAAACAGGATTGGATGAGATCTTGGTACACCCGTATTGCTCCAGATCCAGAGTTCCAACTCAAGTATAAGAATAGGCAATTAAACATTTGATTGTATAGAATTTGTAGCGAATGATGTGTTTTTAGCTATCCATATCATTTTTATTTTAATTTTATATTTTGTGGATGTTAACTCATCCATATGTAAAATGAATACCTATCCACTCAATATTAGAATAAATTATTCTGATAGCACTGTCTTCTCTATAAAATATTTATATACTAAACATACTGATTTACTTTGAAATACACTGTCTTCAATATCAACATAGTTTAGTCTAATACATTATTTACTTTTAGTAAAAGAAATGATGACATTGCGTGAAGCGTCTGAAATATCTGTCTGACAGCTATTTTAGTGAATTTTTGATCTAAGCAAGAAGTGTCTATATCTCAAAAAGGAAAAGTTTCCAAACCTATGATCCTTTTTTCATCTTTAGAAACAGTAGAATGTGGTACCAAAGTTTGATCACCTATTTCCTTGTCATCCTGTATAACACAAGTAAAATGAACAGTATTAATTTTACATACCTTTGGCATATTGAATTGTTCCACTTCCCGTAAATGCGCACAAGCGGGACAAAATCGATGACTATTTTCTTTAGGAAGACATTTTAGATCTGGTAATGGGTCTTCAAATCTGGCTGTTGCAGGTGTATAACGTTTCTGGTAGAAGAATGTTTTACCATCTAAGTCTTTTATTTCATTCTCAGAATTTAAATCCATATTACCTATAATTATAGAGTCAAAAACATTTTTTGTTTTGATATTTGTATTAAAAACTTGATCAATGAATGTTAAATATACTACCTAATTCGACCCAATTTTTCGGTACATTTTTAAAAATTACAGTACATTTAGATCTGACAGATTTAAATGGTACATCATCACAATCATCACTCAAAAACAATTCTATAGGATCTGATGTTTCCCCAAGAATAGTATCATTTCCTCTATGCAACCAATTTGCATGAAATTGTTTTATACCATTTTTATTTTCCCACATGTAAATAACTTTAGCAACATGTGATGGAATTGCTGGATTTCTTGGTTCAACAAGTACATAATCATTTATTTCTATTTTTTCATCACCTACTATAACAGATCTGTAAAAGGTTTTCAGATTATTACTGGCTATTTGATCTCCTACCCATACAATATCTTTTTTAAGTTCTTTAAAAACTTTTCTTCTGCATTCTTCTACTTCAATTTTTAAAGTATCATATTGATCTTCATTTTCTAGATCAGAGTCATCTGCTTCCTGAATAAAGATATAAAATGTTTATTATATTAGATTGTGATTACTACAGTTACTTAAATAGCTGTTTTACTTGAATAGCCATATTGGGACATCTTCTTTTAATGCAAGCTTGTTTGCTTCTTCCTGTTCCCCCAAATTTTATCATATCTTTACAAGCATTACAAAGACCACAATCAGGTTGTTGACAATGTTCACATACTCCACATCTTTGTCGTTTAGGTCCCTAATGGTATAAAAAAAAGAAACAAATCTTAAGTTTATATAAAGTTTCTTTGTATTTATCATTTAAGACGTATATGTACTTTATAAAGAGACTTTATATATACAATTATAGATAATTAATAATTATCTGTTATATTAATATACATATTAATTTAAAAAATTGAAAGTTTACCATTGTTATCATATCACCATGTTTAGTTAACTGATCTGTAAATACATTTTCAAACATATTGTTAACTAATTGTGTAGTAGTTGCTTTAGTCCAAGCAGGTTTCCTAACTTTTTGTTCTCTAAATCGCGTTTGACGAAGGCGTACTCTTTTTCCTAATGTAACACCTGCAAGGTTTGCTAATGCTCGCATGCAAGGACTTGTAATGAGAAGAGTATCTTCTGCTAAAGCAGAATCATCAAATGATAATACTTGATCACATATAAATTGTGCATGTCTTAGTAAAGAATCTTCAGTAAATTTTGTAATACCTTTAGGTGGTACTATTGTCTGTGAAAATTATATAAGTTTAGTATTGTATTATATTAATTATACTACTTATGACTTGTTTAATAATAAATTTAAATTACTTGAAGCTTATTGAGCAAATCCTCATAACTGGGATTAATTTCATCTAAAAGAAACTCGATAATCAATTTACTCATATATATTTTTTCTCTGACAACATCCATAAAAGGGGCATATTCTTCAGATGGATCCATTAGAACATATTCACAAAATGCTGTGTTAAAACCTATAAGAGCCAGTTCTCCTCCATCGAAACCAGATACATACCATTCATTTATAGGACCCATATCTTTTGCTGGTACTCCACTCTCTGGTGATGCATCTTCCTCATAAATAGCTTTTATATATCCAGAAAAATATAACATTACATTCTTTTCTATAAGTCCAGTGTCAAAAGCACACAAGTGGCCATTTTTATCATAAACACTAAAATTTTGGTAGGTTTATAATTTTTTTACAAAATATACATGTTTATAAAAAACAGAAAATGTTACCTGAAATAAGTCAATTTATTTTGAGGGCGCTGATCACTTTCATGTATAAAAGATTCATTTCCATTAAATAAACATAACTTTGAATCAGTTAAAGCAATATCTTCATCTACAGCACCATTTGGATGACCCTGATAAATTTTGATATCATCATTTAATTTCTGACGACAATATTCACATTTACTATGAAATGTATTTGTACTTTTAATTTTAAATGTTGATAAAATTGTAGTATCTTTAAACTTGAATTTTTTTTCAACATGTTTATCAGAGTAATCCTCATTTGTCCCTGGATAATGGTTTTCTTTATCTTGCTCACTTTTCAAAGATATGGGATTTTCTGTTTTAATGTTTTGTGAATTCTGTAATTCTCTATCGTTACTTGCATCATAACTTATTTGTTCTTTCTTAGCGAGTTGTTTATAAAACATGTCAACTATAGATGGTTGATGATTAGATTTGGATGCAACAGACTTCATTGTAACACAATATAAAAAATTTAGTGACCTAGAAATATTTTCACTATTTAATTTCCTGTCTTATGATAATATTACTAATATTGAGTGTTTTAAATTGACAGTCTTAAATTGTTCATAAATATTCTTTCTCTATATAACGAAATATATAAAATCACATAATTTGATGTTAAAAATGTTGCAATAATTACTTTCTTCTGTATTATTTGTATATCAAGCTTCAAAGGTCATTTTAAATTTTTTGAATAGAATATTTTCCATATTTCTATTGAAATAAAAAAAATCACATATTCAATAAAAAAGGATTAACTAGATATTTATGCTATAAATGACAATGAAATTATTGGTTTTTAAAGTTATTGCAATGATTCAATCATATTATATGTAAATAGTAAATACTATGTAAATAGTAAATTCCTAAAATTGAATAAATGAATACTTAATTACATCATAAGAAAGAAAACATTGAGAAATAAATTCAAGATTAAATCAGTTAATAAAGAAGCCAGATTTAAAGAAAAGGCAGAAAGAAATTCAAAGAAGTCATTGTTGAAGAAGTGCATAGAGGAGAAGATTAAAAGTTAATAAATAAGATATCAATAAATGTAGATATGGCCAGGTAGGTATAGAAGAACTGAGAAAATGAGGGAAACAGATGAGTGAAAAATTAAAGAAATGAGAGAGTGAAATAGAAATTTACAATAAACTACATGTTTACGCATAAAAACATTCACTAATGTTATAATTAATAAAAGAAACGTACATGAAAGTAATGTTGACTGTAACCAAGCTAGATAGTAAAAAATTGTTTTTATAATAAATATCGACCTTCTTATACATAATGCGTAATCATACCAAATAGCTATAAAAAATATACAGTTTAAATATCATTTATGATAATATTAACATGGTGTATATATCAATAAATTTTTTAAATATCAATAAATATTGTTTTAATTTCTATAAAAAAATATAATATAAAATATTATCTAACAACTCACAGTGACCTTCAAAATTTGGCACATAGGTGATATACAAGAAAATCATTATTATATATTCTTCATCATGTATGTTTCATTTAATTCTATGTATTCCTTTGTATAATGAATATTTTTGAAAAGAATTAATAAAACAAATTTGAAGTTGAAATATATATATGTACGTATAATACTTATATATTATTACTTGGCATTAATTAATTACGTATGTATTTTTATAAACAATAAAATATGTAATTTATAATTATTTTTAATTGCAATAGATTACATTTATATATGCACAAATTTATAAATATTTTATAAAAAAAGAATATATGAATATGTACTACTAAATACCTGAATTAATACACACCACAAATTTACGTGAATAAACTTCTCTATTGCTGAAGCTTTTACAGTACATTAATAAATATACAAATACATTTTAATATATGAATTACTCAATCTCAATTTAAAGTAAAATTAACAAGCTATATATCTTGTTACATAAAATATACTTATATCTATATATATAATTAATTATGTATTTGTACATATAATTAATCTATTCAACGTAATAAATACAATTCTTGTATTCGTTATACCTTTCAAAATTATTAACGGTTTTCGTCCGTTTATTTTCCCGCCTTCAAGTACTATTGTTAAAATCTGTTTTTCTTAGTCAGCTACAAGATATTTTAATTTATAAATAACTCCTAGATTTATTTAAATTAAAAGTGAATGTAATAATGAATAGTTTTATTATTTATGTTTCTGAAAATACTGAATGTACTTATATATACAACAGCTGACATATAAAAATTTATAGGTTAAATAGCTTTTGATAGTGCCTAGTACTTACATATATTCAGTTGTTTCTTATTTTACGCGCGAAAAACGATTTGTTTATATTTTATTGTGAATTATTAAAAAACATATTGTCACGGTGTATAGTTGCAAATATCTAGTTAAACAAGTACGTATTAAATTAATTAAAATATTTAAATTATTAATACCAAAAAATATATGATAATTTTGAGATATTATTAATATTAAATATTTACTGAAATAATAAGATAATTTTTGTATTTTGCTTAAGAGTCATCTGTTTAACATGAAACTTCATTGTAATATAAAAGTAAACAATAGATTATTTACAACAAATGTAATAAGAAGAAAGTCACTACGTTCCATAATAACAATTGGGAGGCAAACAGTAAAAAACACGGATATATATCTGCTTTGGCAAACATTACAAAATAAGCATGGTACTAAATATAAGGTAAAATGTCTATATCTATATATTTCATAAATTATAATAATATATCTGAATATGTGTAAATTATTTAAAAAAATATATATATACATATATATATAAATATAAAATACATGTCTTTTTAAGATAAGATTGAAAAATTTTATATTTCATTTCCTTTCAGATTAATAATAATGTAGACAAAATATATACAAAATTTATTGATGAAGGAAAAGCTACAATTGGCTTTATAGAACCACCTCATGATTTAATTATTCAATCTGATAAAATTCAACTCAAAAGCTTTATTCACATTTTAAAACTTGCAATAACTAAAAAGGTTGATCCATCAGTTCTTGATATTTCAAATTTAAACCCAAAATGTATGAGTTCTGCACCAAAGGTTAAAGTAGTGGTTAATAAATCTTCTGAATATCCAACTTTAGAAGGTTTTCCAAGAACAACTGAAGAATTATATTTAGTAGGATTAAATAGGAAATCATTCGATAGGCAAATTTTAAGACTCCAAAGCTTAAGAATTTTAAATTTGTCTAACAATCAGATTTCATCTTTACCAAACGAACTTGGCACTTTACAGCATTTACAAGAACTTATTTTATCACAAAACCGGCTTGATAAGGCTTTGAAATGGGTATGGTTAGATCAAGTTGCTATAAGATCTAATTTAAAATTATTGGATATAAGTAATAATTTGGTATGTCCATTTCATATCTTACAAAAATATTTATTATAAGTTTTACTTATATTTCATTATTAAATATATTTTTTAATTCAGTTATACAAATTACCACAGCAAATTGGAAAACTTGAGAGTCTTGTTAATTTGAAGGCTAGTCAGAATATGTTATCATTTTTACCACAGAGTCTTGGAAAGTTACATAATTTAAAATATTTAGATCTATCAAAAAACAAATTACGTTACTTACCTGGAAGTATAAGGAATTTACATTTTATTACAGTAGACGTATCAAGCAATGAGTTTTCTTCTGTAGATTATGCATTATATTCTAGGTGTAAAATAAATGTGCCAAGTTTAACCGAATGTGCAGCCACTTCATTTCTGAAAACAAGGTTTGTATGATATGTAATTTAAATAGCTATTTTAATTTTGGTTAAATAATTAATAACAAAAAATGAAGAGGGAAACATGTATATCTATCTTAATTTATGTTTGAATTATGATGATGTAGATATATCAATAGTAGAAATATTTTTAAAAACATATTTTTTTTTATATAGATGTTCATATGATGCAAGCATAATTCCACTTACATTGGTAAAGTATTTAGATGAGGCAAAGTATTGTCTCTGTGGAAATCCATGTTTTCATTACTATTTAAGAAAATTTGTGAGTTTTGATTGCAACATAGCAACAAATATTATAAAGTCAACAGAATCTACTCTACTACCATTTGATTGCTACTTCTGTTCAAGTAAATGTGTATATTATGCAATGCTTTATAAATAATTTATTATTTTTAAATTAAGCTTTAGGAAGATATTTAAAAATATTATTTCAAAAATTTCTGCACCCCTAATTCTTATTTATATCTTTTTTGTACTTTTACAAATTATGAAGTGATTAACGTATATAAAAGTTACAGTATTAAGGATTTGTGTTACTTGCATTAAATTGTTTTATTTATTACAAAATATGGTTGATTTTATTTCATAATGCTAGGTATATATAAATGAGACCCTTCAGAAGCTAAACTGATTAACTTTTACTTTTGTAAACTTAGTTTCATATTAAAATAACTCATTGCCAATTTTGAGAAATATTTATAACATTGAAACTTTTCTCTACTCTGTGGAGGATGCATCAGTGTATAGAAATAATTAATGTGCCTCCTGAATGGATGAATGTAAGTAATGTAATAGCTGTATGCAAAATAAAAGAAAATAAAAATGCATATATAAACATATATGCAAATTTGCATTAATAAAAAAGATACTAGTAGAATTTTGATAATTAAAAATCTAACATATATATGCTAACTTTTGTTTTAGAATATTAATTTTAATAATTTGTGTTTTATTTACTGTGTTTATACCAATAGTCTACTTCTTAACTAAGTTTTGTCAATTATATTTGTATATGTTTATATATATGTATGTATTTCAAACGCATTGAACATTATGTATTTTAGGTAATACTATTTGTACAAGATACAGTATTTAAATGGGAATACTTAAATATCTTCATTATTTTTAGCTTCATAGAAAAATATTTTAGGATAAAGTTACCTTATTTCTTAGAAGTATATGTAATCGTAAGATAAAGTCTTTCTCAAGATCTTTTTTTTTTCAAGAAGTTTCAAAGTTATATTTTAGTTAGTTCAAAGTTATTTATGTTTTATATTTTTAATGTATGAATTGACACATTTTTTATTTTTTATTTTGTATTGGTCCTTGCTTTTTTATATCGAACTATGTATATGTTTTCATTAAATTCATTTCGTTCCGACAATCCGTTTCGTGATGAATTCATCAGTCTATATTTAGTATGTTGGTTTTGTAAGGTCATTTATTGCCATTCAAAATTTATCTTCTTAGGACATTCAGAAATTGTTCTTTATCTTCTGTATTTGAAACGACGATCTTAAATGTTTATGTAGCAATTTAATCTGTCTCTTGATAATAGTCTATTCCCTTGAAACCTTTAGAACTAACTAATTATTGTTAGCAAACATTTCTAATATGATTCTTCATATTATTAGAGGTGGTGGGTTCTTCCCGATAAACTTGATCTCTTATAAAATTTTACAACGAAAAGTTTGGAGGTATTAAATCCAGAGACCTTAGTGGCAAGGGTGTCCTATTTCCTCTTCCTATCCAAATATACAGAAAGGCAATCTAGCAGCACATATCCTCTGTTTGTAAACAAGAGTAACAATAAATTACATCAGCGTGATTTCGATTCATGTTTGCGGCCGGAATTGACAAAATATTCCATTAAAACAAATCTTGGGATCGTTTAATAAAAATAAAATTTGAAGAGCAGTAAATGACCTTGAATGATCTTGGAAGGCCAACATTATAGGTCGATGAATTCGTCGCGGAACAGGCTATACATCTGCTATCGGCCTAAGTGGAACTATATACCATTTAAGAAAGTTGACAATATAATTCCATTAAAAAAACAAAGGTTAGCCTGTATCTGTTACCCTGTAACAGACCTGCCGTTTTGTGTTATTTTGTACACAAAAAGTGCATGGTTTTATTTTAAAAAATGCTAATGGTCTTGAAATTTCATAAAGATAACTTTGAAAAAATGTTTTTTCAAAGTTATCTTTGCACTTTATATATAGTATTATTAACACTTCTCTTTTAATCTATTTGCTTTTAATTTATAACGATATATAAAACATATCTATTAAAATTATTTGTATTGTAGAATATATAGAATGTTCATTTTCTACAAATTTATTTAAAAAAAAATTAAACATTACTAGAAGGAAAACTGATTTTTACAAATTTAGTTTAATCAATCCTATTTGAAACGTAAATAATTAATTTTTATACAATTATTCTACAATACTCTAATTTTTTTACCTATGATATTGCAATTATTAAACCTAGTAATATTATACAATATATATTATATTGTTATTATCATTGTTTATGATGTATTTTGATATATTAAAACTATATCTTAATAATGTTTTAAATTTAAAAATGTTTTTAAATTACATAAGGAAATTTAAAGTATATAATTTATATTAGTATGAAAAAATATTTATTACACTTTTAATTAGTAAAAAGATATTATACAAACAATATACAAATTCTTTTTATTCTTTATAGCATTTTATAGCTATTATTAATCAATTCATTAAAAGATGAATCTTGTAAAGTCTATTTAGTTATTAGCATAATTACAATATTTTAGCAAGTTTAATATTACAGTAGAAGAAACTCCGTTTATATGAACTCTATTTGTATGGACTAAATTTTAATAGTTAACTGAGCTTAAAATTAACTGAACTTTAGCTGAGCTCGTATTATTTTATTTTATTATTTAATTACCACTGAGCGTCAATCCACTTATATGAACGTCTAATAATAAAATGTAAACAGTAGGAGTACGCGTTATGTGATCCATTCTCATGTTTCACAATCGATACAAATTTGTGACATTATTATGTATTATGTATGAACTCCAATTAACTGAACAAAAAATTGTAGGTGGCAGGAGGGAAATATGTATGTAGATGGATTCAATAAAAAGAACTATCTAAAATAACTCGTTACCTATATTTATTATTATTTATTGAAAAACATTTTCAACGAATAATATTACATTTAAAAGTATTCATCAGATTGATACAACAATATTTTTTTGTATTCTGAGATTATTTTTTTAAAATGGTATTTAAAAAACTATTTAAACAGTTTTTAAATGGCTTCGTATATTTTCTATAACATTAGTAGACTTAACTGTACATTTTCTACAAAAGAGTACTGACTCTTTTATACCGAAAAACCATTAGTTTTGCAGATATTTTAACTTCAATTTGTTAAATTTAATGTATGAAAGACAAAGACGACATAAACATAAGAAGACCGTTTCGCCTCTGTTCTTGTCTCTCGTACATTAAATTTGACAAATTAAAGTTATAATATCTACTAAACTAACAGTTTTCAGTAGAAATAAGTTAATACTTTTTTGTAGAGAATGTCCAGCAGGATCGATTAATGTTGTAGAAAATATACGCTATCATTTAAAAAATTCAAGGTGATCTTGACATGTCAGAAAATATAAGATATCAGGAAAGAAATGAGTTCATTGAAATGCAACATAATTCATTTAAGACGTTCCTCGATAAAACCAACAGATAACAGGTTATTTTATATAGTACTCCTTATTAACTTATTCTGTATATGAACGACAGTTCTATGAATCAACTTATCCCTTGAAAGGTTCGTACATATAAATTGAATTCTACTGTGTTTAAATATATGTTTAGAAGTAGAAAAAATATAAAGTCAATATACCTGTTGCGAAAATATATATAAAACTATATCATTTAGAACAAAGATATGATCTTTTTATCTGCATCTCTTAACAAAAATCTTCATTTTAAGATATGAAAAAGTAAAATAATCCATTATTTGAAAGCTGTATTATTATAATGATACTATCAAATTAAAAAAATTGCAATAAATATAACGTAACTTAATTTTTTATAATATTCGGAACATAAAATTTATATATAATAAAAAATTAAACTATTTATTTTCGTTAAAAGACAATTTTTAAAAGTAATAGATATTAGTTTTACTTATTTAAATTATTTTTTGTCCATTCTATGTGGTTTTACAAAATCAAATTCACTATCACTCATATTAATAAAATATTGTCGTGCTGTAATTGCTTTTTTTTTACCTATGTGTGCTACAGAAAAGTCAATATTTTTATATTTATTTTCATCTATATGACCATGAACTTGTAAAGATTGAACTAATACTTCTGGATCTTCTGGAAATGGAATTAATTTCATACAGTTTTCTTGACTTAAACTACTTGATGAAGGAACATTTTCATTCTATAAAAATACTTTAAATTATTGATTATATCTATGATAAAAATATAAATAATTAGGAATGATTCTGTATACAGACCTGAATGTTGCTTTTTCTTATATTTGTAGAATCGTTTGGTATATGTAAATCGTTTATTGATATTGTATGACTTTTTAAAAGCCCTTTAATTACTGCATTTTTATTAAGACCACATTTTTTTAAAGTACTTTCTACATTTTCAGGATTGTTTTTATCTTTAGCACTAGTTTCTAACATGGAAATTCCACTATAAGTTTCCTTAGCTGAATTTTTATAATCACAATTATCAGACTTCAAATTCTCCTTAAAAGTATAATCTTTAGATTTTAAACTAGCTTTCATTTGTCTAAGTTTCCAATGTTCCTCAAGTTTTTCATTTGAATAGTTGACACCACAATTAGCCTGCAAAACAAAATCTATTTGTATTTCCCATGTATATATTATAAGTTTTATATTAATATATATATTATATTTACTTCTATAATGGAGGATGCAATTTCATTTTCATGTATGCTACGCTCTTGCAGCACATCATGTTGGCCATCGTTACAATCGTAATCATACAACTGTAAAGAATAACATTTAAAATAATTTAAGAATTAAATATAATTAAATATAATTTATAAAACACATTAAAAATATGATATTTTTCATTTTGTGTTCAGTTCAGTTTAATAATTGGTTAATAGATTTTCTTAATGCGATAGAGTTTTAGTTGCTATTATTTTTAGCTTTACACACTACATTACATTATTTTTCCATGTATTTTTTTCAATAAAAGAGTAAGTTTAATATAGAAATTGTAACATATTACAAAATATGTTTAAAAATAGTGTTTAGTTTGGATATACTGGGAAAATATAATTACTAACATTTACATTCTGTGGAGGTTTGATCTTTTTTAATTTTGGATTTCGTTTAACTGTATTAGATTCTTTTCGACGTACAAATACGACATTTTCATCTGTCTGAGGTATTTGTGTTACTTTTTGAATATCAGCATATAAACTCATTGTAAAAGTAATCTGAAAGTTAAAAAATATGGTTGTTAATAGAAAGTGAATGTAAATAATTGTTTGTGGATCCTGTAAGTTCCATAATATATAAATTGTTTTTGTGATCTGCAATTATTATAATTATAATGTATACTATTATTAGGAAATTCTTTATATCTTAAAATTATATTTGTTACACACACTGCTATTAAAAATTTTATACATTTATTGTACACACATGTTAGTAATAAATGAAGTTAGATATAACACAAAGCAAATAAAAGGATGTTTGTATTTAATATATATAATAAAGTATAACTAGTAAATTACTAAGCAAGTAAGATGCATGATTTAAAATACATATAAAAATGGAAATGTGAAATCAAATTTAGTAACATATTATGAACTTACTGTCTCCCTGTTTCATACTACTTTTACATTGCAAGAACTATTTGTTATTTGGGATTACTTTATTAGTCTTTTATTGTATTTGTTATTATATTGATGAGTTAATAGTAGTTATTTTTTATAAATAGTGACATATTACTATTTAATGAAATATATATGAATAATAATAAAATATATAAATTTAGTTGTTTTGAAGAAACTATATCAATGACTATAAATGAGTGAAACGTAAGATATTGGACTTAAAATCTTTATTATATTTCGTTTAAAGTCAAAGATACAAATCTTTCCAATCTATGAAGGCTTGAAATTTGAATTAATACTCATAACATTCGAAGACATACACATTTATTTCTTATATATAGCAGCAACTACAAAATTTAATGAAATTAAAAGAGATTCTATAAATCATTTTAAAGACATAAATAATATTGGAATATTTAGCGATTTTAATAAAGAATTTAAAAAATCAAAATGTTTTTCCCTTATATATATTATTATTATTACATTTTATTTTCTTATCTTTTTTCTTATTATATATTACAATTTTTTTTTATACTCACAATTCGCGATAGTTAAGCTCCAATATTCTGAAGCTCTTCTTATACTTATTTTCTTATGAAATATTCTTAAATTTTATTGTTTGTAATATAAAATTAACGTACTTACCCTATCGTATTTTCCTATCACGATTTGAATTAAATAATATCACTTTATCATAGGGTATCAGGTTAAAGCTTGATTGTGATGATAACAACATTGTTTATATACAATTCGTTATATTATGTATTATGTTTACTAGGAAACATATTTTTGACTGGCTAAGAGATTACAAAACAGACCAATAAAATTGTTGCATGGGCATTGAACAGGAATTACATACATTTTAAAATCTTATTTTTATAACACATGTATATATACATATACGTTTATTAATAATAAAATATACATATTTATTTATTGTTTAACATTAAGTTTCATGTAAATAATAAAAATTATGAATTATGAAACATCAATGTTTCAAAAACAATTTGTAAATCAATCACTTTGTTCATAGATTCGAGTATTAAACAATATAAAAATTATTTTGGCATTTAGGATATATTCACATTTATAGATCTTAATATTGTTGCGTGATCTTTCCAAAAGTTGGGGAATTTGGTGCGGTTGCAGCTCATGGATTGCTAAGCACTCTGTTCGCGTTACAACTTCAAACAATTCCAAAACTAATTCAAATAATAGGTTGACTACTTTAACAAGATTTGCGTTTTAATGAAATTTATTTGACAGTCTTAACAATTCAACGATTCTAACAATTCTCTAATTTTTGGGTCGTAAAGTGGCTCATTTATCCGCTCGGATATACATGATAATCTACTATTAATTTGTTACCCAATAAGACAAATTCTTACTAACTAATGCTAATAAGCATTACTTTGATTGGAGCTTACAAAATTAATTAGTAAATAGGCAATAATCACAGTTATTACTGATAAATAATTTTAACGTTTAATCAATAAATTTGTTAAATAACTTTTGTTCCTTATTTTGGGTATGCTAGTATACAGTTAAATTCGCGGTGCTAGAATTTATCCTATGATCATACAAGATATTCATGCTAGAGGGAGCTAGAGGAAGGCCCTCACTAGTTCACAACAATATCGAACATATTATTTAAATACAAAATAATTATTATGTATAAATTAAAATATTATCAAAAACAATATGATCAATTACTTTAGTATTTTTATCTTTTTATGTATTTATAAAATATGAAATGAAAGTATTAAAAATTAGCATATTAGAGTTTGTGCATTTTAATAAAAATAATGGGGTTAATATTTGCTTAGTATATCTTTCTCTTGATTTCAGTTATTTAGGTGTACGATATTTTATTATGATGTTTCATTAGTAGAATATATTTAAATTCGTGTTTCTTAAATAATTTAATCCCTCTACCACTCTAAACTCTGTAGTTGAATCATCAATGACGCTATTTAAAGCAGTGTTTGTCAGTGAGCTGTCAATCAGAGACACACACACTTTTAGTAGTCACATTTACATAAATTATTTGTTTTGCGTGTGTGCTGTGATCAAACCCAATATATGTTATAAATATATAGTTAATTTGCAATATTTTATAAATGATATTTTTGTAAACTATTCAGTAATTCAAGAATCAATACTACACGTGGACAATGCAGGTTAGAATTTAACAATGAATATAAATTAATTAAAATTCAAGTTAATTGTTTTTGTAGTTGATACCATACTTGTTGTAGAACTATTTGTTTTTTAACATATTTCAATGTATTTATATTTACAAATTAATAGAAAATAAATCTCAGATGCAAATCCATATTTATGTCAAAGGTTTCACTCTATATTTATAAGACTTTTGATAATTTAGTACAGAAATCTGAATACATTTCATATGAATATTCTATTTTTATTTTTACTTTAAGTAAAATATTTAGGTAGTTTAAAAATTGATTTACAATATGTAACATATATGTATATAACATGTAAAAGCAATTTTTAAATATAGTTATTTTTCAATTTTTAATTTTAAATTGTATTGAGATATATTTAATGGATTCCTATATTATTAATATAAGAATTTGAAATAAAGAATTAATATACAAAATTGTACTGAAGATAACGTATTATTAACGGATAAGTTGCATCTTAACGCGTATGCGTATACTGAATTATATATACGTACATACATGTTTATAAAGACTGACATATTAGCGGTAAATTGAAATCATAAATTATTAATATAGATACAAGAACATAAGGAATTATTATTTAAGAATAAACATTTTTGTTTTATTACACATAATTATTTTTAATACACAGAATGAGTCAATAAGGACGATCATTTGAAATAGTTTAGTGTTTATTAATTTTATCGAGAAATGTTTAAAATGGAAATCGTACTTTATAGAGATGACAGATCTTTAAATAGATACACTTTTATCTTTTTTATATCTTCTTTTACATATATTTTTATAACTTCTGAGATATCAAGGTTACCTGGAATTTTTTAATAGCGTCGCATATTTTCTTTAATACTGCCTTTTATACTGCTTTTATACTTTTATACTAAAATGACGAATTCAACAATCTCTAATAAGGTATCTTCTAATTAATTTTGAAGTTTAAAATGAAATGAAGATTTATGGAGAAGAGTTGCTACGTGTGGGGTACTAATTTCGGTTACTCGAAGAAGAACATATTATAATCATGTAGAAGACTACAAATTGTTAGAATTTTTACATTTTTTACGATCATACACGGTTAATAATTTCATCTATATATGTATGTATGTGAAACGAACGAAAGCAACAAAGACGATAATTTTTGTTATAATATTAAAAATCACAATTTCGATTTATTCCAGTATTTGAAGTTTATATATGTATATTGGTAAAAATTTCCATGAAAATGGATCAACATTTTACGATAAACATTGACAAAAACATGTCAATTTTCATGATATTTTTAAACAAATATTTTTTTAATATTGTTTACGTAATTAATTTTTTTTTAGTTAAAACCAAACAATTTTTACGCACGAATCATTTTTCTAAATTTAATAGTTTTCGAAATATTCCGTGAAATATGTTTCTAACTGACAACTTTGGCAGCTGTTTTCACTGAAAACTGCATTATACATAAGTTTCATTAAAATCGGTGATTACACTTGGGGATGTTGTCTCGTATATGTATAGGGTGTGTATAAGGTAAGCGTAAAAACTACCACGTGATTCTACACCTATTATTTGTATAAAAAGTACATACAAAATTGACCTTGACTTTGAAATTTAAGGCCAAATTTTTTATTGCATCGCATTTTTTTATGTTCATCATGAGGATAAAAAGTCTTAAAGGAGCCATGAGTCGCAATTGAACCGGTCTCTTGGAAAATGATGTTAAAGTTTCATTGGTTTCTGGACTCACCTTATTTACTATATGGTTACATTTTGCATTCTGATGAAGGGTAAATAATATCTATTGTTGCATATAGACATTGCAAATACACCATTAGACATCTCGTTTCTTCCTTTATTTCTTTCTTTCTTTTTGCATCTGCGTAATAGGTGTGCCTGCACGTCAGCTTCTACATTCTACATATGTACATATATGGCCATCACTGTTGTTTAAACAGCTCCAGACTCATATTCCTATATTGCTGTCAAGTTTCTCTCCAAGATTACACATTGATTTTAGATGGTGAAAACACATTCAATTTGATGTCTTAATTGTTCTACTCAATTGCAAACTCTATCCGAGTGCGAAATGTAAATATATTATAAATAAAAAAAATATATGTATAAAACACATATATATAAATACATATATATTAAGTTATTAAGTTTATGTACACATGCGATTGATGAAACTTTAACATCATTTTCCACGAGAACCATTAAGTTGCGATTTATGATTCCTTTAAGACCTTTTATCTTCATGATAAGAATAAAAGTATACAATGCAATAAAGACATTTTACCTTGAATTTCAAGGTCAAGGTCAATTTTGCTTATATTTTTTTTATAAATCTTCATCGATCGGGAAGTGCAGCCTTACTGTGGCGGCTTTTACATTTACTTTTAATACACTCTGCACATATGAGATATTTCTTAGAGAATTACCGTATATGTCTTGTAAAAGCCAACATTTATGTACGTTTAAGGATTTTACTAGAAATCGTTTCTTCGTACTTAAACTGAATCATTTTATTGAATTCGGAAGTAGCAAAGTATGTATTCAGAAAGGAAATGTTGAGCGATATATGTACGTAAGTACTCACGGAACTTCATTAGAAGTATATACGTAATAATTAGATTTATAAAAGGTTACCTTCCACGCTAATAATGGATATGGAAGATATCCTTTTTCATGTAATTTGTATATTATTGTCGTTTGTAACTGGATTAATATATAAATTAACGATATGCATTTTTAAGACACACCTATATACATACGGAGGATTCAGAAGCCTATCAGCGTAGGTCCATTAGCATTAAAATCGAGATAAATAAGGTTTTTACAAATTAGTTGTAAAAAAAATTGACAATTGTAGTAAAAATGCAAAAGTAGATAAAACAACATACAAATGAATTTGATCGCAAGAAAAACAGAAGAAAATTGCCATGGTGTTTCAGAAGAAATCAGATTAAATGAAAAGATTGTGATTCATATCGAATGTCCATTGGAAAATTTGAATAAGTCAATGTATTATATAATTATGTTATATAATATATTCGTCTGGATTATCACTTTCACTGTTATCTCCTGCACCAAGATTCATTTGATTTTCTTTTGAGATTGATGCTCGTATTTTTTGATTTATTGTAGGCAAACTTCAATAAAATTTAATAGAGCAAACATGTACTACTTTTTAATTTCTCTCACGGGTTTACGCTCTGGATACAGTGGGTTCCGAACAACAACAACATTGAAGTAAATTCGAAGGTTTTCCTTTTGATACTGGCTTTATGTTAGTTTCACAAAATGGGAAATCATTCTGCTGAGTTTCTTTATAACAAATTCTTTTAAAGTTTTCGTTTCATTTACCATCATCACAATCAGATAAATTTCGCGTATTATCAGATAAATATGTATTCGGATGCAGTATCAGAAAAATGGTGACTTCCTGATAATAAAAAATGCGTACTTTCGTTTCTTTCTTTTATGATGCAAGTAAAACAGCGTATAATTATTTTTTAAAATTTTTATAAAGTTGATGCAATTTTAGAGTGATTTATACTGATTGTCTTCTGTATAATTTTGTCTAGTAATTCTGTGTTCAATATAAGTATTGAAAACTATTTCATACGCATGAAAGTAATTACTTAATTGATTTACCAACTGTTCCAACAATAAAGGGGTTTTTGAACTACGTAACACATTTTTAGAGAAAGTTGGATTTACGCTGATTCGTTTCTGAACCCATGTATGTATTGGATATTACGTCAATATCGTGAATATCAAATGGTGAATAGATTTTGACTTTCATGGGGTTCCCTTTTTCAAAAAGATATGGTTAATATAAAACGTTGATGATACAATTAATACGGTGATACGAGTATATTTTCTATTTTTGCTAATTCTTTTGATCCTGAAAGTTTTCTGTTGGCATTGGTATTGAGGAATTAAGTCTAAGACGAGAACGCTATGTTTTTTGACTATTAATGAATTGTACAATAATCATATTTTCAGTATTGTTAATGTTATAAGTTCTATCTCCAATTATTGTAGATGTAATTACTGCGTAATAAACATTTAAAAGTAGTAACAAGCAATGATTTATAGAAGTAAGTTTACTTACTATATAAAATAAAAAAAGAATGTACGTATTATAAATAATACGTAAATTTATACCGTATAAAAATTATAGAGAGAGAGAGAGAGAGAGAGAGAGAGAGAGAGTAAGAATAAAAAATTATTGTTTTTAATTATATATTGCAATGTATTGCTCCTTATAATTTAAAGATTTGGTACAAGAATGAAATATGTATGTACATAGTTCCTAACATGGTGTATTACTGATACAGCAGCATAACAAGAATAATATATGAAAAACATTTATCAATATAAAGATATTTTATTCTATAATGATATTTCAGTTATATGACTGATCTAATATAGAATTTCATTACTTTTCAGACAGTATGTTAAGTAATTTAATTAAAAGTCTGAATAAAATTATAACGTAGTTTAGTTTTGGATCTCTTACCGTTCGTCTTGGTGGTATTATCGAAGCATTTGTGTTAAACCGCACAGCACCACACGTGTTGAATCCTTTCATTGGTGTGTCTGTGGAGGGGACAAGAGGGTGTGTAGAACATTTAATTCGAGCTTGCGAGGGAAGTCGTTGATTGAAGACGAGGTACGCCAGTTGTGTTTGGACGCTGCTTCGAGTTGAACCAGTTACCGTTCCATATTTTGTGTAAAATGTGTCGTTAGTTCTGATACGAAGACACTTATTTTTTTAAATAAATTTCTTATTGGATTATCGTTATTCTTTGATACATATAAAATAGCGAGTTGTTTAATGTTCAATTTAATTCTTCTCAAAGTAAAGAGTGCTATTGGATGTAGTTTTTGATACTTTAAAATTTCTTATGATTACAGTGCTTATTTTCAATGTTAAAATATAGTCAATGATTGTAAAATAAGACGTTAAAAAGTGTCTCTAGTCTTTACAAATTATCGTCGAAGCGTGGTTGTCTCAAAATTGAACAATGACGAAACAATCTGTTTTTTCTTCTTCTTCAATTTATGATGGCAGACTTTTACCTCATAATTTATGAAACCGTAATTTAAATAAAATATGTTAATATTAAAAGTGTTTAGTGCTAATCCTTAATTTAAATAATAACTGAGACAAAGTATTACCTTCAATAATTATTATTAGATTCGAAACTAATCTAAATACTTTCCTTCTAAATTGAAAATATATTTTTTCGACTATCATCCAAAAGTATCATATTATTATTATTTATATCTGTGCTTCATATAAAGGTTTTTTTTTTAAATAATTCTTTAGGGTGATCATTTTGATTATAAGAGATAACAGACAATAGAGAGGATATTAATTGAAGGAAATTAATGAAGTAAAATACATAAAAGATATGTTGTGAGTTTTATGAATAATTGTCAATAATTTACAAAGCATTCGAATGTTATATTTAATCGACAGTTTTTCTGTTTTATCGACTTCAATATTTCTTCATAAAACATTTGCCGCGTGTTTATTATAAGCAATGTACGCATACATTGATAACGCTATTGATAACATTTTTATCATAAAATTTATCTATTTCTTTCTCAACTGATAGAATTATTATTGATAATAATTCTAGTCGATACTCAAAGTATAAAGATCAGGATCTATATAGATGTTCGAATATTTTGGTGTCTCACTAAAGGTGTTTCGTAGAAGTAGAATGTCATCTTAATAATAAAGGTTCGTATATAACAATATAAGTCTCTCAATATTTTATGCATCTAGTATAATATTAAAAAAGTTAATTTTACAAAATATTCAATTTGCAAACTATTTTCTCTTGTATTTGTTCTTTTTTTTTAATCTTAAATGTAGTTTTAGAAGTTGATTCTGTACCTATTTACCACCATGAATTTATACATAAAAGAATGCAGTTATTTTATATTTTGTCATAGTTTACATAAATATATCAGAATATATATAATTATTGTTTTCAAATATTGTTATACACATATTGTTACTTTATTATATAAATATATTATTCATATATATGTACGTATATAGTTGTGCACTTAAATATGTTAAATTTAAGATTAAAGAAAATTAAAGGAAAGTTAAATGAGGATTCCGGGGATGATAGATCTAAAATATTAATAAGGCCGGTCAAATTAAGTCTAATATATCGATCAGCGTATAGTGAACTAGTATCTTTATTCGTCCGAGGTTTCTCTTTCCCCCTAATTAATTTCATAGTAATAGCTGACAATGAGTTAAAAACTGCTTGTCTTCCCCTCTGAATATGCGGATGTGCTACCATGTTTTTCAATCAAGTGTCATTAATCGAGGTTTTCGAAGCTTCGACCTAATTAATAGTAATAGCGCATGACCGTATTTTAATATTATATCTTCTTTTAAATATATAGTTAAAAGAATATTTGATTAAGAAATAGATAATCTTTTAAAAATTCAAATGAGAAAGTCAAATGTCTTATATTTTAAATATTTTATACCGAAAAGAACGGGAAAGAAATTTATTAATGCTTTTATCAGTGTCATAGTATAATGTTATTTAACACTAAACACGTAACACTCTATTAAAAGATTGCGATAAGAATTATTCGCACATAGTTTGCGTAGCCTATATAATGCGTAGTATTAGAAATAGTAATGCATTGTAGTACTTGAATATGCACGTATATGGTTTGAATGGAATTACCGTTTAATTACTTTTATGAAATCACATTTTCTTTGTGTTAATTTTGCTTTTCCGGCTTTTGCTTTCATTCTTTCTTACTTCCGTTTAAAGGAAAAGACTGGAAGAGACAAAAGAATCGTATGAGTTTAAAGAAGTATGTATAAGGCTTGTTGAGCTCCTTAAGTAGGATTGAACAATTGAAACATGACGAACGTTTTAACCAATCTTGGGTAATATAGGATATGGAAACGAATATGAAAAGTTTACTACGAAATGCATTTCTTATTCACATTGAAAAATGTTCCATATTTATTTTTAAAGAATATTTATTTTTAACGCTGCGAAATTAAAGTTGTTATAATAATAATATGGACATTTATGTAAAGTGTAAAACGTTATTATCTGTAAAAAAAGGAATTGCCACACACACATACGCGTGCATTATTTCTCGTATTGCAATTTAAAATATTAAATAAGAAAGATCATTTTTTAAAGATTGTATGTTATAACAGTAATATTTTATCATAATTTGTTACAATTTTGTAACATTTAAGTTTCTGTTAATATTCATTCGCCTTTTCAATGTATGAGATTATATTTATAAGTAACTATAATAAGTAATTTAGTGATTAAGCTGCTGTTCCAATCTTTGTAATTTCTTTCAATCATTCTGATAGCATTTTCTTTTTAAACTTTCAACATATTCTCACTTGAAAGATAAACAAAGGATTTAGAAAAATGCACTGTGAAATATATCTTTGTTTCTTTTATAAATCAGAAACTCTTTCTTTGTTTACGATAACATACTATAGCAACACAAGTATATTAGCTACTGTAAACTTATTTAATAGTGCTCTTTAGGTGCCAGAAATATGATTTTGTAATGGTTATTTGACATTTAGAAAACTTATTCTTTGTTATTTTATACACGTATATACATATGTATTTATCCTTATACGTATAAACGTATCTTATTCTAAAGTCACAGATATCGTTATGTATTCTCACATATTTGATGTGGATTATTTTTTCGTAGATTTGAACTTATTTATAATTTAAGTTATTTCGAATATTTAAATTTGGTTATAAAAAACTAAGGCATTTTTTATTTCGATATTAAATTTTGATTAGAATAGATAAAAAGTATGTCAAGGACAGGCAAGTGATATTAAAATGTCAGTTCTGGTTAGTTGCTCGTGTTGTACTTATTATTCATAGTAATTTAACATTGTTTTAACGTTTCTTATTAATTACTTGTTATCTTATTAATAAAGTAGGTGTTCTTAACTGAATATTGTTATAATTATTTTATTAGAGTCAAGTGACAATTGTTGTAATTTGTATTTAAATTAGTGGCTATAAGAATAAGAAATATTGTTTTGACGATTCTGTAACTTAAATACTAATTTGCATGATTGTATTTAATACGTATCAAAGTTAGATGATGGATAAAATGTATGCAATTGAATTTAAATTCAAGTACATCTGATAATCAACTTTTATTACAACTGATAAAAATAAATTAAAAAAGATTGTTCGATACGTTGACGTCAAAATTAAAATTATCAATTCAAATGAATAACGTCTTCTGGGCATTAACAATTCTTTAATCTTATCTGTATAATTTTTAATAAAAAGAAGGGAAGGAAATTTAGAACATCTCTTCTTCTTTTTCAACGTCCTTTACTAATTAATTATCTACGTAAGAATATTTACCTTTTCATAAATTACATTTACATTAGCTTACAATAGGTAACTATAAGGAGCTTTACATTAGTCTTTAAAAGTATCTATAAGATAGTGGAAATAATTATTGGAAAACTGCTAATCTTTGGAAATTAAAATATTAAAAATTTTATACGCATTAGTTTTTGTTTTTACTCATGCAACTAATAACACATGTTGAATTTCTATTTGTATCGAATGTTTAGTTTAATTTTCTTTGAAGGACATAGCTGATTTTACTCCCGTATCGTCATTATTAGGGTAGTTATTAACCTAAACATGATTTATAGTTGGTGCTTCATTGTTTTTATTTTATTTTATAAAAAGTTATGACAAAAATCTGATATATTATAGCCATTGTATTAGATTTATATAGATAGTGTTACATCTTTTTCAGGTTTTTTTTTTAGTGGAAAGGAGATTTCTTGAGGATCTATTCTTCAAAAAATCTATTCTTCAAAAATAGGGAAGTTCTAAAATGCCAATTTTATATTGAAGTTCTTAAATGACGACATATTTTACAGTAGAAGCTGCTTGCCATGTTTATTAACTCATAATTTTGTCAGATTTTTCGGAATGGTGCGTCACAGTTAAAAAAATTAAATATTACTATTTTTTACTTTCCTGTGCATGGAAGAGTGACCTATTTATATAATTGATATAATATGCGTATCATACGAGTATTACATGCAATTCTCAATAGCTTTGTTTTAATTAAATAAGTGAATTTTAAAATGTTGTTCTTTCTGCAAAATCTTCAATGTTAAGTAAGTAAATCCTGTGATCCACGATGACACAAAGATTAGTAAAAGTTAGACATTCTACGATTCATTCATCTAATAAAAACAGAACTAGCTAGAATTGCATTATTGCTGTAATAATTTACTAACTATATATATGAAACACATTATTGGACTTGCTGGGATACTTTGCGAAATCTTCAATGTTGAGCAAGTAATTTCTGTGATTAACTATGACGCACCATCCCGGAAAAGTTGACAAAATTATGAGTTAATAAACATGACAAGCAGGTTCTACTGTAAAGGTATAAATGTAGTCATTTAATAACTGCAATAAAATATTGGCATTTTAAAATTTCCCCTATTTTTTAAGAATTGGTTTTTCACTCAAAAGATCTATAAAAATTGCCAGATATGTAACACTATAGTTATAATCAAAAAAGAAATCAAACAGCAACACTATAAAGCATACTTAGGTCAATAACCCTAATAATAGGGGTAGATGGTTAAAACTTTGTCGAAATGGTTTTCCTAGCAAGTTGTTTCAATCGATGGATCATAAGTTTAATTTGGTTTAGTGGAACTTTCATATTTGGCTATGCCTCTTGTGAAATTTTTAATTTGAAATAAGAAATAGACATGTGCTCGTTTAAAACTCATTTAAGATGAGAAGATTCCTAACTATATGTTATTAAGTAGGTATTTATGTATAAAATCTTATCTTTATTAGACTACGATAAAATCAAAGTTAACTAATATACTATCAGCGATTTTAAGTACTGTGTACAATATCAGAGCTTTGATTTAGATTCGAGATAATCCCATTCGTTTATGTATTCAATATCATACATCCATACATACGTAGATGATACTAGAAATATAATATTACTTAAAATGATACGGTAGTGAAGATAAATGAATAAGATTACTTCGACATTATACTCAGATTGATCGTAAATGAAGAACTTTTATTCTATACTCTTTTATCTATATTCGCATATAAAATAACCTTTCAGATTGTATATTTCTGTCTCTTTGAGAATTAAGCAATGAAGTTTTTGATCCGATTTTATTATTGCCGATTTTCGTTTTTATACATATAGTTGCATATATACATGTTTTTTTTTTCAGAGATCAACAGAACAGTTGACTCACTGTAGTACAGCGACGTTAGAGGAAATCTTGGATAATTCGGACGGAGTAACGACACGAACTGTCTCCGAGAAGATCATGAGTATCTGTAAAAATACTATACGTTGGGTGCTCTTTCTGGATATATTACTTGCTTTATCAGGTTTGAATATATTTCTTTTTCTTTTTTCTTAATTGTTACATCGTGCAGTTATCATGTAACATCATTAACAGACATACCATTCAATTTATTTCTTTTTCTTCCAACTACATACATATAATAATAATATTCTTCTGGATGTAATTAATTCAAATTTCCGCAGTTTCATTGATTCGATATGTGTTAATTTTATTAATCAGATCCTTAAAAAATTACTATGTAGTCTGTTTACACGAAAATATGGAATGCTAAAGTCATGATTGCTTTTCCTTCATTTTTTATGCTGTATAAGGAGATGCATATATGCATGTATAATATATAAAGATCTTTAATTTTATTTTAGTACGAAAAATATAAGTACAAATATGTCATGTCTAAAAAACATTAAAACGATATCAAACGAATAATCATCAGTATTTATAATATGTATAAACTTTATGTTAGGTATACATGATATATTTATATCCATTAATTTAGTACATTTTTTCGATCATTATGAGGAAGTAACTCACTTGTTAATTAAAGCGACAATTAGCTATACGGAAGAGCATGTCATTCATTGCTTTTAAATAGCACTTATGAATAGTAAATGAGAAAGTATTAAAATTGTTTTGTTCTATCCACTTCCACATTTCTTCTTTCGGAGAAAACAAGGGACGAATAGAAACAGTTCCCATTGATTCCTTTTCTATAAAGGCAACTTAAAAAATTGTAATTAAATAATTGCTATAATTTTTAAAAGAAACTAATTTTTCCCAAAAATTATAAAATCTAATTGATTATTTTAGTTGAGCCGTTAGTAATCCATTGTAATGGTTGATGCGATGAGAAATAATCACATAAGGAAAATGCTATTTATTTTCATATTGCGACAAAAACATTTATTTTTCACAGAAAGAGAAGACAATTTTTTAATTAATTTGACATTTCAGTGTATCGTTATGATTTATTACTACCATTTTACTTTTTTCAAGATATTATATATTACTAATGTCATATGAATATCGCATGTATTAAAACGCTAAATATATTAAAAAATAAAATAAATCATTTACGACAAAGAGATATCAGGTATAAGTCTTTTTGACATTTGTATATTTAATAACAGTAGGTATTGAAGATACATATTAAGTACATTAACTAACTAAATGCACGCTAGGAGCGAATCGAGCGTACAATGAGAGTTGGCTGGAAAACCACAAACCATGTAATACAATACTGTATGACTCGACCGTCTGCTTAGAATTTTTCCGGGCGTGTCGCACTAAATAACTTGGTGCACTGGTACACACGCGTACGGTGAAACGTCAATGAACTGTGTTGTGACAAAATAAATTGCATTACTGTACAAAAGAACATAAAATTCTATGTTATCCTACTAATTAGGGCATATTTATGTTAAATGAGTTTCAGGAGCTAAAATTAAAAAAAAAGAAGGAGAAAGTATCATTTACCAAAGAATTATTATAGAGTAATAAGGAATAATAATTACTCTTAGACTTCTTATGAAAGTCGGAGATAAAAATGTTATTAAACGTCATTAAATAACATTGTTATTAAGTACTGTTATTTAAATATTAATTCGATAATCTTTAAAACGATACTTCTTTCCCGACATCAATCCACAGCGTTTCATATCGAATTTATAAATCCAACATATAGTTGAGCTGACCATTTCATAAAATTAAGTTTATTGTCTTGTAAAATTTTTGCATCATTATTTTCTTGAAGTATGTAATTTTCACATAAATTAGTAATATCATTACCTCCTAGGGCGTCCTACTCCCAAACACGTATAATAATAATTAGCCTCATGTCCACTTTACATGACTCAGCATTTATATTGAACCAACACCATTTATGGGCATTCCTTCCCAAACCATACCTAATTAATTTATCATTTTCTTTATCCATATAGGGTGAATTTGATACGTCTTAGACAAAATTTCCCCTTATTCGACATTGTACGTAAGATTTTCCACGTGATTCAAAACGACTACACCTTATTATCTTAAATTCATTTAGAAGACGACATATTATGTAATTATTAATTTCCACATTATACTTTGATCAAATTTCGAAATGAATTATTACGATTACGTGCTGGAGTAATATTCTTCAGAGAAGCGATGTAACATTATTCAAAATACATAGATCTATTAGCACATTTTATTTTCAGAACTATTTTGTCGGTCTATGATATCAATATATTCAGCTATTTAATCAAATTTAATTTCCATCAGCTTATTCTAAATTCGAAAATTGCTCTTCATCGTTCATCTATAATAAGCTGTCGTTCACCTATTTTTATCATTAACATGTATAGACTATGGAATACTTTAGGATTTTTGACACGTAGTAGTCAAGGAGAGTGTTAAGAAAATTTTGTTACACTTTCTCCTTGCTACTAGCTCATGTTTTGGTAAAAATTATCTACATATCTTGAGGTATTTAGGTGAAATTATTATAATAATTACTCCTCTATGTAAACGTATATGTACATATATTTAAATTGGAAATTATCGTATGTCGATTTTAAATAAAAATACTTCAATTTAGAAACTAGGGTCTGTTAACCGATCTTTTTATAATAAAATTAGTTCAAGTTATACACTTATCAGCAATTACTATTCCAAACGCTAAATGAATTCCATGTGACAGTTCTTTGCTTTCACAGGGGAATATTTAAATCTTTTTTAAATTATTACTTATGGAGATTTCAATATCAATATATTTTGTAAAAAAGAATTATATAATTTTATCATTTTTATTTATTAAGTATTTCACGATGTGTTTAACAACGTATAGCATTGCAGATCTGTTCTTCAAATCTGTTCTTTTTTTCAAAGAATGTTGTGTTTCGTTTAGTTGTACAGTTTCTGCAACACTAAGTACTGCAAGATTAACAAAGGTCGTATAAACGAAGTTTATTACTTAACTTGCATAACTTAACTTAACTGGCGCTTAGGAAGTAACGTTTCGTTTGATCTTCGATTCTTGAGATAGTTCACTTATTTTGCAACATGTCGTAAGCTGTAAGTGATAAGTATATTTCTAATTATGTGTAAACATGCAAAAGAAATGGTGAAATACTCGTCATTGATATCAGTACGTTTTAAATATCATTGAGTCATGGAAGAGTTAATGCAGCAGCTTGAATGGAGTTGTCGATGAGAGATTAAAAATCAAGCAATCAAGCATCTAAGCTCGGCGGCTCGAAACTCGAAAGTTGTCGGCATTACAGAGACCGTCGAACAGAATGAATTTCGAGCAGATTGTTAAATTATCAATGGTTCGCCTATGTCAGGTTAGTAAGAAAGTTTGTCATGTAAATTCATGCGTATGATTCAACGCATCATTTCATTTGTCGCCCGCACCTTTGCGTCGCGTCACTCGTGTTTCGTGGTCGCTGCGATCAAGTGCGTACAGCGTACAAACTTACAACCTTGTATGTATGTATATTCTGTTGAACGGTTGAACCCGATGCAGTGTCTCTGGCGACTGGTCGATAGTGTGTAACAGCTTTTACTTACAATTAACAGTATTACTTCAGCCAGCAGCATCAAAAGTTAAACAGAAAATTTTGTTTTCGCTGACCTTGAAATACTTAGATTATAGATGGTTGAGTTTGTCTATTACGTACAAGTAAACAAGATATAACATTCTATCTAAGAAAACAAAGTCGATCTTTTTATCTCATTAACCGTTTGCAACGCATAATAAAACTATTTTTACTATATATCGACTTTTACACAGTTATAGAACTTTTATAGGAAATCTCTTTTTCAAATTTTATTTCACAATGGAAATATTCCAGATGATGAAGTTAAATGATACACTCTGTGAGTAACAATGATTTATCGAATGTCTCTGTGAATATTGGTGGCAAGTGTTATACTTCAGTATTATTGAAAATGTCACGATGGCGTTGAGATATTCAATAAATTACCATTTCAATAAATTCCCCGAAAAAAGAAGAAAAGATGTCACAAAAGGATGAAAACACATTCATAAATAAAATATCTGGAACAAACTAAATATAATTCTGTTAAATTGAATAATCTCTGCCAGATTAAACAATTTTCATGTGAAAATATTTTATGTATTTTTAATAGTTAGAGAAATAATAGCTCTTATATTATACATTTAATCTGTAGGTTGCAACATTTGGCTAATTCTCTTATGTACGCGCTCACCATAGGTTTTAACTTTAGGTCATATAACATTGACATTTATTCTTCTTTATGTAAGAAGTAACAATGATGTAACAAGCATATGCACATATTTTTGAGCTAAACGAAGTGTACAAAAAATAAGCAAGACAGCTCATACAAATATGTATGTATGATATAATCTTCTTTATGAATTACAACTGTTCCCCTCCACCAATAATTTTTGTTAATAATAATGAAGTCGTATGTCATACATATTTGATTTATATACAGTGATACTACTTTATTTTAGTTTTTTAATTAGATAATTTTTAAGTAAGCGATTTCTAAGTAAATATTATAAATTGACCGTAATATATTATTTTATTATATTATTGAAATATATATTAGATTGTTAAATTGACCATTATTTAAATAAAATATATATTCTTTGAATAATATATCATCTTATCTGACTCGTTGTTCTGAAATGTTTACATATTAATATATTTAACGAACGAGAGGATTTTTCTTTGAATTATCTTATTATTTGCATATCAAATGTTAATCAGTTTTTTCTGGCGTAATTTATTGCAAAAATGCGTATAATTTTATATATGTATTTATTATTCCAATTAAAATGAGGAGAATTTAGTAAAAGTAATAGTATTAAACTGTCCGAAAAGTGTCTTTCTTTTACAGACACGTCTTTTACAACGATGCATCTTTATACAAACATGGAACCTAATCTGCCAAACGTTGTGATCTTTATTTTGATAGAACAAAATAGATCATATGTAATTCGATAAAATAATATATAACGAAAAATGTTGTGCATCCATTATTTCCTTATAAAATGAAAGAAACTTTTCGGACGACCTAATAAATGCTATTACATTATAAAAGTATCTGAACATGTTGTAATAAAACCATCTCGACGTCTGAATTTATTATTTATGATTTAAGAATATGCAAAATATAATACTTGACACTGTGAATTACCTGTTGCATTATTTAAAACAGTTAACTAATATAACGAATTATCATATTGTGTGTGAAAATATATTCATACATGAATATATTTATCCTCATGATCTCGTAACAAGCAAGTATACAGCAGCACTCGACTAATGAGTAATAGTTAAAACTTATAAATACTATTTTGGAAGCAATTTTTAATGAAGTTTCTCCTTAACATTAAAACTGATGGGACTACAAGTTTATTAGTAGATTAAAAGCAACAAATTTTTCTAAATATAAAAATAAGATATCTACTGATGAGATGGCGCAATAGTACAAAGAAATACAGTCCCTGCTCGCTATAAAGTCAGATCATTATCATCAGATAGGCGAGGCATTTCTAAAATGATAGAGTGATTCTTATATCGCCCTTAAATAAGCAAAATTTTCTAAGAAAATAAATAATTATTTATAAAGTAATTAACGTTTAAATGCGATTTTCTTAAAATAATATTTATATTAAAAACTGATATAAAATATCTTTATGAACTCTCTGAAATAAATTACCAAACCAATTGATCTTAAACCTTGTGTATATCTCCAAAATATTTCTACCTAGAACATAGATTAACAGAAGAAAGTTAACAAAAAAAATCAAATTTCTATGTAAGAACGTTATACTTTCACTTCAAACTCATATTGTTATGTTTATGTGTTCGTAGTTTTTAAAAGTAACAAACGAGATTTGTGATATTTGCACGTGTTGTATCGACCAAGCACTATTTTAGGATGGAAAACTATCAAAGTTTATTTTCCACTACATAAGTATGTATATACTTGGTTCTCAACTATGTAGATATGCAGTGATTGCTTGGTGATTCTTCCATTTTAAATTTCTAGTTCTAAAATTTTAGTATTATCTAGGAAGTTTAGTAACTTTGTGGTATTTTTAGCTAGGTAAACCAGACTTGCGTGGTTTATTAATACAAAGCGGTACGCCCATCTATTTAACATTTTCATTTCTAGATAATATTTTATGCTATATAATAGATAATAGATTTACAGATATTTGTTCTAGTAAAGAATTCTATTATATAATGTTACACAAAATCGGAAAACAAAGTCTTATCATTTAAGTACGCAATAAAGTAGCAGCAAATCGGTGCGACAAAAAATAGCATAATATGACAAAATTGTGGCATATACGTATACAGTATATTCCTCCCTTTCATCTGAAGCATGTAAATATTTCGAAACATATGCGTAAAAAGAAATGCAACAATAGGATGTAGAATTTCACTTAAAAATTTAAATGCGACCTTCACAATGGTTTTTCAAGACCGTTGCAGGATTAAATATTGTAAATATCAGTATGATATGTCGTCTCTAACATCCTACAGAAATCATTTGGAATATTTTCGGTATCATTGATAGATTCAGAAATATTTATACATACCTATGTTTTTAGATAAACTGGAGGTTGCAAGAAAGAAACTACAGAAAAAATTGCAAGCGTATATACAAGCGCAGAATACTCGAGAAAAATAATCTATACTACTCTATGTTCAGACGTATGAAGCTTATTTTAAATTAAAATGCTGCAATATATTAGATACATATTAATGTTTAAATTACATTTTGTTCCAATGTCCAACTACCTTTATAACATGAGAATTGGATATTGTCCCATTTAATATTTATACAAATACGAGGAATATATATATATATAGATTTATAATATTAATATAATATATATATGTATATATACACGATAATATACTATACAATGTACTATATACTACTATTACCACTTATATATATAGTATATAGTATAGATAGTAGTAAACAATATATCAAATGAAAAAGCAATAAATTTATTTCACATTTATCTAATTTATTTGATATATGAATATTCCAGGCGCTACATTGATCAATTTAACTATTTGTCAGTTTTTTAGTTTCATTACATAAATAAGCGGTTAATGTTTAATTCTCAAAAGACAGAAGACCTTATAGATACTTTATTTATCATAGGAAGATGGCATAAATAATAATAGTAGTTTTCAAGATAAATTTGAAAAATAATGTTTGCAACATCATCGTCCTTTTTTACTTTCTACTTCGTGATGTTAATCAGTTCCTTCTGATCTCTGAATGGCTCATATATCAGAAGACATTAAAGAGATAATAGTGCATCTTTTATTCATTAAAATTTTGGAAAGGTTTGAGGATTGTTTTCTTTGATCACGTCCTTATACCTTTCCAAAAAGAAAAACTGCTTAATCATTGAGACAAGCTATGCAATCACCTGAGTTATACGCATGCGTTCGAGTTTGAGTAGAATACTTAACTATTGCTTCACGTAGCAAGCGCACAGTATCGTGTGTGATATTAACTCTACTGGTGTTCGAAGTAAGAGCACTTGTCGTTCTTCCTCTCATTTTCTTTTTCTCTTCTTTTTTATCTCTCTTCGTCCTTCTTTCCTTCCTTCTACCTCTTTCTTCTCATCCACTCTACCTGCCTTCTTCTAATTACGTATCATTCTTATTTTTAGTTCTTTCTGATATTGTTGCTTTGATTGTTTGCAAGCACCTGTCAAATTTACATAATATGGATAAAAGTAAATTCAATAGAAAAGTAGCCTCACGGTGGAAAGATTGTAAATTGCTAACACCACTAAATTTATACAGTTTGTGTAAGTATCGAGCAGAACAAGAATGGAACGTGTCGCGAACACGTGTACTTTCTTCAACATTACATAGGGAATTGATTTAGCAAAATGTTGGAGAAAAAAATTTGTTTAGGTGTGTTCAAATTGTTAGCACAATAAGGTTTTCAATAGTTACGTCGCAGAGAATTGTATAATGCAATTCCTTTTAGTTGTAAATGAATTTAAAATAATAAAATGACTAAAGTCGATGAGAAAATCTATCTCATTGTGAATATTTTTCATTGTACTAATTGTAAATAATTACTAACTAAAATAGTAGAATTATTATGAGCATGTACATATATCTTTTCTTTTTATTTTAAACATCATTAATTATATTCAAATATATTATTTGTGACTATACTGTGTACATACCGTATTAGTGACGATAAAGCTGTTGTAATATTAAAATATTGAATTAAAAGTATCAGTCTCGTATTCAACTTGTCAGAAGCCAATAAATTATTAAGAAATTATATACTATCGAAAAACGTTTCATTTGTTATGTTATACTTTTTAATGTATGTTTTATTATCGCTTATAATATATATATATATATATATATTTACTTTAGTACAAATTGTTTCTTCGATAAAAACAAATATATGTTTTAAACAAATACTCCTTTAAAATAAAATAGAAATAAATAAACTTTATTTTGTTTCCTAAAACTGAAACAAAATATACGTAGCTATTCTGAAATTCTTATTCGAAGCTTTATTTCATTTCATATCAATCGTATGATATGTGTTATCTTTATCTTATATATCTTTGTACATAATATAATGTTTTCCATTCTGGTATCGGTCGAAAGTGACAGTTTACGAAAGTTTTTCTAACTAATAAATAATGTGTAACATTAGTAATTTATAATACTTGTATTATTATTGTAACATTCGCTAATTATGTTTCTTTTAAATTCGAATTGAAAAAGAAAATTAACAGCATTGTTATACTTTATTATCAAGCCTTACATACGTATATGCTTGATCTGTTAATAAAACTTTTTATTAACATTTTTTTTTATTACTTGACATTTACATGTATCATCGTATATATATTACCAGTATAATTATATAATGTATCAGCAATGTTCAATACGTTTATTCCTACAGACTTCGGATAAAATATTAGATAAAAATATAATTTTATAAAAATTATTAGCACGATAAAGATTTGCAAAACTGCGAAATCACACGACAAACATCTACAAGACTAACTATAACTATGTGATTATAAAGATACTGAATTGTTTCTTTTTTGGTATCATTCAACTTTTGCGCGAAAAATTTTTTCATGTAGCAAATAATTTTGTAATAACTTAAAATTATGAAGTTCGGTACTTCATTCTACGAAGTTAGGGCTTAGAATGTACTATCTCACGTGCTAAGAACTACAACATTTTTTGTTTTCTTAATATCGTCCTGTTTATTTTCTACCTGACTGCGAAATTTAAACATATTGTAAATGATGTCAATGTAGCAACCAATGGAACTGTAGCATCATTTTTCAAGAAAATAATTGAATCACAAGTTACAACTCGTGGTTCCTTTGACAAGTCCGATCCTCGTGATGAGTACAATAGGATTCAAGCAAAAGAAATTTCATCTTAAAATTCAAAGTCAAGATCAATTTTCCGGTACTTTCTTTTACTTATACCTTTTTGCACCATCAAGCCAATGGTGTAGAATTATCTGTTATAGCAATGACATGTTTTTTTAACATTTTGTACATGTACGAGCGAATTATTTTAGAAAATTTTCTGAATTTTATCATATTGAAATACTATCAAAGTCTATGTGTTTACTAATTTGAAGTTTTAATGGTTACAACTTTTTCCTTCTTTTTACAGGCATATTTTCTAATTTTCAATTGTACTCTTGTACTTTCCAGTCATTGTATTTCTAGCAGTATTGGAATTTGGGACAGTTCCGCAACAACATATCGGCTTTTACTGTAACGATCCAAAAATTTCATTCAAGTTCATGGGAGATACGATTTCTATTACATTTTTGATTATTGGATGTCTGTTTATACCGATCGTCGTGGTATGTATAAATAAAACAAATATAAAATATTTTTAATATTTCTAATAATTTAAAAATATTTGCTGAATAGGTTTTACAGTTTTCTAAAGAACTGTCAAACACAAATATTTGTTTAAATTAATCATTAATTTGAGTAATAAAAATTCTTTTATTTTAGAAACATAAATATCTCTTTGAACGCGTTACTCTAAAATATGAATACAAAATTCGTATGGTTAAATAAAAGTCTAAATGAATTAGAAATGTTGAATTAAATTCGCAAATGTATTTAATTCAATTGAGTTTGTATATAGAAATCATTTAAGCATCGAAATTCTTTCAGGATTTTAAGATTTAAAAATGAAAATGCCTTCAAAATAAATTTAATTTATTTTTGCACGTTACATGAAATATAACAAGACATTTTTTACCAAAGGCATAATTATTATTATAAATACATATAAATTGCGTCCGGATTTGCGAATGTCACATCCTTATATTTCTTATCAACTTCAGAGAAAGATTCAAAATCGAAGATATAAGGATTTATATTTGTTTAAAGTGATATGCCGTTTAAATCCGCAAAGTCAATATTAACAAATCTGTGAGTAATATCCACTGAATATGGATATTAATTAATATTTGGAATTTTAAAAGTTCAAATCATATTTAAACCTGTCAAATAAACATAACAAATAAAAGTGAGCGAAAGAATAAAGTCATCATTGCTCAATGCTTAATGTTTTCCAATAAACGAGAACTTTCTGATTGATAAAAAATGAAAGCTTCTCATCTTTATTCCTGAAATAAAAGGGATTGCAGTAAACGAGTAATATTTTCTCGATTAACTAAATAAGTCTAAATATGAACTTAATTGTGATTTAACAGTATCTAGTGTACTCCACATTACAGTATTTTGATATTTAAAAATTTTAGGGAAATTGCAAAGAAAAAATGCATACTGTTACACGTCACAACACGATGCTGTTGTTATTACTTCTATGAAGAAACAAATTTTATTTTTTTGTATGAAATATTATTATTTTTTAAGGATAGATTTATACGCATAATGGGAAATAGTTAGTAATATTCATGGAATTTCAACTTATACATTACTTATTAATCAAGTAACAATGAATTAATGAAATGGATTAATGAAATATATTAATGAATCAGCTTAATTGGGAAGACTTCAGCAACCTATTAGAATTTTTTTATCGAGAAAGAGAAAAAAAGATAAAAATTTCAGTTTTTATCAACCGAATAATACCTCCTAATTCACCGGATTTGAATACCAAGCCTTGAGCGATAGAAATTGCTTTTTTGCTTACTCTTATTTGTGTAATTATTTTCTTGATAAAATAACGTTTCCCCTAGATTATTCTTAAAAATTAGGGAAATAACAGTTCTTTTCAATGCATATTAACGGGGCATTACACTGTATGTAATATATTTATGCTACTGCAAGTCTTACTTATGTTTCTGTTAGCTAACTTTGTTGTAAATCCAATGAATTATAATTCTTTTTCTCTGTAATTTTGTAAATAACATTGTATTTTGCATATTTTTAGATGTGGCTGTCTGAATTCGTGTGCTACTCTGCAGATAGCTATGATGCAGAATTAGGATGCGCTGGTTCAAGAGCAAAACAAATATGGTTGTGGTATGGTCACTATTCGATCGGAATAATTGCCTTAACGTTTATATGTGATGTTATGAAAACTCTGGTGGGCGAACCAAGACCACACTTTTTGGATACGTGTAAACCACGAGAGGCAGAGAATTGCACCAATGAGTAAGCATTTCTTACATTTGCATCTTTTACTATACATAACTATATTACATTTATATATCGTATTTAAAACTATGAGATAATTTTCTAACCAAAGGTATTTTAAAAATGTGATTTGAAATAACAGTATAATATATTTAATTAATTATTAAAAAAATCTTAGTTCGATAGTACTTAAATAAAAATTAAAAAACCATCTGTTTGCTTATGAATTTACTATTAATTTACATACTGAATTTCAGATATGTGGAAAAATATACGTGTACAAATACAGAACTTTCAGAATGGTTTGTCTCGGATTCTAGCAAATCATTTCCATCTGGCCATTCTGCCCTCTCTATGTTCACAACTACTTTTATTGTGGTAAGTATATATATATACATACATATTGTATTTACATATGATTATGTAACATTATAATTCCTTCGCATATGATTATATATTATGAACTTTTATATATTCACTTCTTCGAATTTTTTAATTTCTATTAGAAAAAAATGCAATAATGGAATGCAATAAAAAAAATGCAATAACAGAGAAATTGTGAACATTAAATTTAAAGGACTTTGGGCCATGTTTTATTATCACTTGAATGACTTTATATTTTCCAGTACTTTTTATACATTAAAAAATTCTGATGGGTATAGTTTTTGGCTATCTAAGACTGAATATTACTGTTTTTACAGATTTTTGTTCTATCATTTTACTTTATTTCATTTTGTCATTTGTACATACGTATGTAGATACATAGAGGGTGTATACTGTAAGATCAACCATCATTTGTCAAATATTTCCAAAAATCTGCCAAAGAAATGTTTTGAACAAAAGATAGTCAATTTACGGTTCGCTACATATTCGAATATTAAAAATTTCAAAAAATAGTTTCTTTCTCAATAAAGAGTCCAGGTTGATTTTTTCAAATGATGCCATAAATTTTGTACTTCACAAAGTCTTAGCTGACGTCATGATAAATTCAACGACCTATTATATTATAACTTTGCAATAAAATTTAGAAATCCTTGGATTCAGAAATTCAGAAATAATATTTTCCAAATAAGATTAAGGACAAATTAATACGTTTATTAAACAAATTTAACGATAACAATAATACCGTTATGAATCCAACATCACTTTATGGTTATGGAAAGTAGGTCGTGGAATTCGTCTTGACGTCAGCTTCAATACTATAAAATACAAAATTTGTGGCGTCACTTAAAAAACTCAAATCGAAAAAATGTTTGTTGGAATTTTTTAATATCTAAATGTATAGCAGATTGAAAACTGACTAACTTTTGTACAAAGCATTTCTTTGGCACATTATTAGAAATATCTGCAAAGTAATGATTACTCTTATAAGATATAACCTGTATATACAGGGTGTCTTGAAATTGGTGGTGCGGTAGTACCATAACCCAGAGAATATAGAATAAAATTTTCTCATACGACGCTTCGTTTCCGAAAAAATGGTTCTCAAAATTTGACAAGTATACTTAAAGTAAGTTAATTCAGGATTGAATAGGAGTAAATAACCGATAGAAGATTAAATGCGAAAATAAATAAAAACTGTAGAGTAAAATTTTTCGGTAAAAGATTTAGATATGTATCATATGCGTGCATCAGACCAGTTCTTAATTAAACACGTTTAAACTTTGTTTTTTTTTTTCGAAAACAAAGCGTCATATGAAAAAATATTCCTTTCGATTTATGTTTTCACGTAGGATCGCTCCATATCCTATTATACCATTTGCTACGGGACACCCTGTATAGATATATCGACTTTGCTATGCATTGGTGTTAACTATAATTTACTTTAGATTGTACTAATCGACTTAGATAAAATGAATTTAATTCATTATGCATCATTGCATCAATTCATATTATTGGTTTGTTTGATAAATTAAATTATATTTTTATGACATTTTTGTAGATATATTAATTTCGTAGATTTATTTATTATACGCATTTACCGTAAAGATTATTTGCATAAAACTAAATTGTTTTAGACAACAAGATTTTTCTTTTTCTTACAGAAACTTCTGTAAATTTAAAAAATTTAATTTTTTGATAGAATATGAAAATACTCTTCACGTAAATGATGTACGTTTATTTTACGTAACTTTTTAAATCCTTTTTATCGTTTTCCTTTTTTATACCATTAAACAAATATAATTTTTCTGTTGTAGTGGTACTTACAACGCCGTTTGCCAGATCGGACGTTTTTCCTAAAACCGTGGTTACAATGTATAATATTCTTGTGGACTGTGATATGCTCATTAACAAGGATCGGTGACAATAGACATCATTGGTGGGATGTACTTGCAGGCATCATTTTGGGTTTCGCTTTTAGCATGTTAACTGTTATAGTGCCATGCCGTAAGTTTCATTTAAATCAAAACGTCTCACAAATATATAGTGAGCCTGTAGAAAGTGAACAAATTAATTTCAACAAGAGAAAACAAAACACCAAGAAACTTTTACATGAAACAATAATTGATCCTTCGGAAAGTCGTGAATTAAAGAACATTAAATCATCAACCTGGAGAGAATAAAACTTAACACATCAAAATATTTGATAAGAGAAGATTTAAAGAGGAATTATAAATGTTTTGTTGTATAAATGTTCAAAATTTTTAGGAGAATTTTACGCCTTATACAAAGTGTTTGATATAACATGCCTATTATATTTAAAAAATTTAGTTCTTCATGTGATTGATAATATATTCATAAAATATTCAAGAAGAAAGGGTTATATTTTGTAGTTTATATTGACAAATATTTTATTGTAAGTATTTAACCAATGTATATAATTACTATAATTTGGTAGTGATATTATATTTACGATCTGCGTTTGTCAAAATAATTTTTAAAAAGCTAGACCGTAACGTCAAATGTTTATTAATTGAACTATATTAATCGAACATATCTACATTTTACATGTGTGATTTTAGTTAATTATTCATTATGTTCATATTTATAATATTAGACGGTAAAAAATGACAATGAATTCTGTTTACTTGTTTAGGGACGAAAAATATCTTATTTGAAAGTAGGAAACTTCTTTTCCACTGTTTGACTACTATACTATTAGTTAATAACTATGTCAAATAGAATAGCAGAGCTGGAAAGATGATTAACAGAACGGGTAACGGGTAAAAGAAGGGCAAGGGAAGTACGTAGGTACATACTTATGTAGTGCTTTCTATCGCTCACACGCAATCCTATATGGTCTTATTTTATATTTGGGATATTTTCGATCAATACTCTTGCTTATCTTTATAATTATGTCGAGTTTATCAGAAATAATCAATCAGACCCACATTCTTTTATCTAGCCATCTTTCGGCTCTGTATTGTACACCTCACTGATTTTGATGGTCTTGAAATATGCTGTCATGGTTAACGTCCTAATTGTAAGTACATATATGTATAACTGTTTCTTATACCGTATATAACCGTCGGTCAACTTTTCTAGTTTCCGAGTTATGTGTAAAAAAACCTCAGCTAAATTTAAGTTAAGATTATATTATATTCTGGCGTAAACACTATATTTTTTATATGAGCTAATCTACACTTAATTCATTGATGATAATAATTTTGAATATAAATAAAAAAAATTCAAAGCTTGAATTAAATTGATATCCAATCATCACTAACAATAAGATGAAATAATATCCGATGAATTGTATATGAAATGCTACATTTTATTCTAATCTTTAGTTGGTTAAAAATGTAATAATTATAGCCGTTCTTATTGAACAATTGTTTACAAAATACAACATTTGTAAATTAATTTATTGTGTAACATACTATTAAATATATTGTTATATATTTTGAGAAATAAAGCCGATCGATGGTTATATATATAGGAAAATGCTACTAAGAAACAACATATTTGAAGGTCATCGAAATTAACGAGATATGTTCTATTTTACATAATTACCTGTTACAAAAAATGTTCCCTTATTTTAAAACAACAATGTTGAAAACAAACAAAAACTTCTTTTATTAGCTTTCTCTACACTTCAAATTAATGTAAGAAAAATAAGGAGAATTATTTTTTTAACATTTTTTTAACATGAGAAAGATCAATAATTCATTCCTAATTACACATTTTAAATTTATATAATATTTGTATTATTTCTAAGCTTATTTAGATGTGATACACATATTTCAGAGTATAAATTGAACAAATATAGAGTGCTGTGAGAATAATAATGGGATCAAGAAAATATAAAATAGTGTAGAATAAAAATCTTACTAGTTTATAGCCAAAGTTCTATCCTTGAAAATAGAAACTGTGGAAGTATTTGAATAAATAATTTTAATAACTATTAATATATCATATGAATATTAGTACATATTAATACATGAAGTTATACTTTTTGTTTATAGATCACAATTTTGTATAAATACAATCTTTTCAATTATATTAATTATTTTCAATTTCTACAAAAGTTGAAAAGATAAAAATTGATTTGGATTAAGTTTTATTCTAATTAATAATTTCGGCTATCACATTTTATTTATTAAACTTTAATAGAATATTATTTTTCTCACACAATACTTTCTTAATTTCTTGATATGCCGAATAAAATTTTTGGGGATAATTTTTCTTCTTGCTCATGGGTACGGTAAACATATTCAAATAATAAGTTCCAACAATAACATTCCAAGTTCTGTATTTATATTATTCTCTTGATTAAGATTATTGAAATATGCATATTGCATTAATAATATTATATTAGTAACAATCATACTAGTGGTAATCATAGTGATTTGCAATATGTCTTTACGAGAGTCAGAAAAATCATGATGCTCTGCTGGTTGAAATTTGTAATATATTAAATTAAAAAATATGAAATATGTAATTTTATATTAATGTACATGTAATTGTGTATACATTGAAAATGATTTCTTAAATTTAGACAGAATGTATGTTTCATGATGTATAATGCTCAAAAGTTCTGGTCAAATCTATCTTTTATAATATTTAAAAAGGCAGAAAAAATTCTCGTGGTAGTAAAACATATCGTGCTAGGTATAAAATAAATTCCATTAACGTTTATGCTTAATATATATCTTTTGCATTGAATGATTCAATTTTCATGAAACTTGAATGCTTATAGTAATCTATCTGTGTATATAATTTAAAAACAAAATCACTTTTATTGGGTAAAACAAAACCTGATATTAACGATATTAACAAAAGTAACATCTAATATAACAATATAGTCGAACGATAACATGTATTAGGTTATGCGTGTGGTAGCGACAAAATTGTCGCATTGATAACGTTATAAATTGAATTTTTGATTGATGCGATACAAAAGAAAAATGACGTCATGTAGTCGTGCTGTCAAATGCGCACACGTCCATATAAACGAATGTGTCTTTCCACAAGCAACAAATTGTCGGTAGTGTACGGGAGCTCTTAAACAAAATTATGATGGAACAAAATTTATTTAGCGATAATGAAGATGAAAGAAAAGTTCTATATTTATTTCTGGTTTATGTTGACTTTGATGTCGAAACAATGTCCAGTCAGTTGTTTCTTCTCTAAAGCCTTTTACCTAAAGCGAAAGAATCATCCTGTATAATGAATATATGCAGTCAAAATAATCTAAGTAACAAATTTTTATTTTTTTTCATTAGTTTATTAAAGTAGTATTGAGATTTCGTTTTAAATTATCTATCATATAATAGTAGTGTTTTAAGTATTTTACTTTACCTTGTATGTACATGTAGACACCAGTAGAAATAGAATTGACATTAACATAGAAATTATAAAAAATATATATGTATTTCTTTCCTGAAGATATAAATAATCTTACTCGGTAAATCTTAGTAGATAGATACAAAAACAATATTTTTAACTTGCTCCAATTAATATACTTATGTTTTTGTTAAAGGAAAGCAGTTTGCAATTTTTTGCAATTTTATGTCTTTTTTCATAAAATAGCTTTAATTCGTAAGGAAATAGACAATGCAAAATAGACTCGGACAGATAGTACAATAACATATCTTAGGCTTAGATATCCTAAAATTTAACATATAAAATTCCATAAACGCAGTTCCATTGCTATTCAAAATCTTATAACAGAGATTTGAATTAGTTGACTGTTCTTTTTGTCTTGTATTTGATTACTTGATCAGATCCAATCGTTTTTGATCAGCCTGTTTGATTCTAAACGAGGAATTTGTTTCAAAAATATTTAACGTTTAATTTCGGCTTCGAAACTTTTAACATTTAACTTCACTAATAGCTGCAATGCCATAAAATGCATGATTAAACTTTTTGTCCAAAATTCAACTTTCGTTTTTTCTTTTAATCGTATTGCAAAAACTAGAATAGAATTTTTTTTATTATTATCGAAATCTCATTCGTCAAACATAGATTTGACGTTTTAATTTTGTTACGGAGACGAACATGCTACAATGTAGCATGATGGGAAGGAATGGGACGATAATATTTTAATTCATTATACATTTTATTGAAATAATTAATAAAAAATATCTGCTTATAGAAAATTTAGCTTATCAAATTTTCAAAACAACCGGTGCATTCTTATTTTTGTAACTATTTGAAACGAACTAGTTCGGGGGCAGTAACTTTAACAAACGATCACAAATCGGAAATGAATGAAAAGCAATTAATGATCCAGAGAAAGAGATAAATAGATAGGTAGATAGATAAATAGAGAGAAAGAGAGGAGAATAAGCCAGCAAATTTTTCTGCAGATCGTAAAAAATCATTCAGCTTTTTTGATTCTAGGAGATAAATACTTTCCAATGCAAAATGATCAGAAACAGTTGTGTTAAAGGAATATTCAGTTTTGCAGTTAATGGCATTTCATTTGAATATTTCATTTTATTCGAGTGAAGCTTAAAATTATCTATAGCCAAAGAGCACCTTAAGGCATGTTAAGTCATTAGAAGAAAAATTTAAATAAAATTATATAATATTATTATATAATATTTTAATTATGTAATATTTTTGTAAACTGAAATTTTGTAATAACTCGCTATTCCAATTTGTGAAAATTCTATGTCTTTATTACATTCCAAAAATCTCCAGTGATATATCGTCAATATCCATTAATGGTTGCAAGTTCGTTTAAATGTGTGTGTATATATATCTAAGAAATATATGTTCATAAACATGATCAGCATTAATGATTCCGTCCAATGATATTACATTGTAAACTATGATCGAAGAAAAATGAAATTTATATTATGATAAAATATTTATTCTTTCTTGCAGTTTAATATATGAATATTATAATATTTAATATCGTAAAGTACTTCCGACTTTCCTTGGGTTGTCATGCAGCTAAATTAATGTCTTTCCAGCTTCATAGCTAGATAATTAAAAGTTTACTATCGAATTAATGTCGTTATATATCTTTTAGTTATTATCTGTTTAAAATATCTGTTGTTATGTCATCGATCATCAACTAAACAGAGCTTCTAATCGATTAGCTAAGAATAACTGATTAGGAAGCAAACGATTAGACTCTAACTTAGTATCTTGTATTTGTATTTATATTGTTTAGGTATAATATTATTTTTGTAATTCGTTGTACGATATTTGATTCTATGAAGCTATCTCCACTTTGCCATATTCTATTGGAAAATAGTTGGATGATTTAATATTATTTCCTCATTCCATTATATACTTATATTCCTTCTTGATATTTTAGCATAAAGTTTTTTTTCGTAACAATAAATTTTTCAATGCAATATGATACAGGGTGGTCCTCTCGCTAGAGGCCACGGTGGGAGAAGTTGCCGTTGATCCAAAAATAAGAGTGTGAAAATAAGAATGATTTCAAATGCATTATACATACTCCCAACACAGGCTGTATCGACATCCTTGATGTCCAAATAATGACCGATCAACGGTTTCTTCATAGACACATCTATAATCTTACTCTGTATAATGAATACATATATATGTATGTATATAATATATCAGAAGAATTTGAAGGAAAAACATTGTAATCAGGTGAAAGTTTGTCAAAATTTCTTTCTTTACAATAGTCAGATGTCTAATCAACTTTATTAAATGCAATTATTAAATACAATCGTTTACATCTGTATAATATTATTCATTTATATTTAATTTACTATTAATATTTGCACTAACAATGTATAAAAATTGTGATATATTGGATAGACTTTTATTGATTGTATGCAAATGATACTTATTCTAATATAACATCGCATCTTTTCTATGTAATATTTACATTATTCCAATACTTTATGTAGAAAAATACTTTATTATATTTGGTTTTAAAGAAGAAAAGTATACATACATATCTTAATTATTATATCGTTAATAAAAAATATTGTCTGTTCATTCTTTCTTAGAAAATATATTTTCTTTCAATATAGACAACGATACTGTTGTTTATCGCACACATTATTGTATCGTATACGATACATATATGGACATGTATGAGAGAAAATATAAAGCATCAATCATGTTCTTCATCAATCTCTTAATGTAACAATTATACAAATCTGTAAAATATTCTTTTGATATATTTTCACATATAATATTACGTGATATACAATGTAAAAGAAAACATTAAAAAAGGATATTACGGCATTTTTTATAAATCAATGTACTTCTAAATAAATATCTATTAGTAGAAAATAATGAAACAGCGAAATTTGTTGTTAAAAATATTAAAAGGACGGAAAAAGAAAGTTTATTGTTTTTCTTTGAAATCAAATAATAAGTCTGTGTTGGTGAAATTGTAAATTACAGAATCTTTTGTTGTGGAATTTAGCACTTAAATGCCATGAAGAATACTAAATACTATAAAATTATTATCAATTAATTGAACTTTTTTCTAAAGATTAGCAAGCATGTTCGCATTTTATGAAAAAGAAGAAAAGAAATAATAGTAATATTAACGTTTAAGACTACTCATTATAATATTTATGAGCGTAAATATATAAAGCATACAAATATAAAAGTTCTAACATATGATAATTGTTTATTAATGCGGTTGATTATAAAATAATATAAAATTATAAAACTGTGCATTAGAAAATATTAAAATACCAAGAGATCATGACGAATTATATGAAAAGTAGGATATTTTTCTGAATAGTTCTCGGTGTTTGATAGACGTGAAATTTGGTAGATGTTATAAAGTTTGTGAAAAGACTCAAACAATCAAATCTTTGAGAAATCATGCGTTCTGAAGATACAAGATCATATACATATATTTACATATGTATAATAGATGTTCGTTGCCATTAGGCAACTGCTGGTGACAGTGATTTATGTATATAATCCAGATCAATGCCGATAACCCTTTACATTAGCTCTTTAAAAGGAGCTAATCAATTTTTTCGCTTATTGAGCGTTTCTGAGCCTAATATATACGTATGTATATTCATTCCTCAGTCGCATAAAAATACATGTATGTATATCATCCATACTTGCATTCTTATAGGTACTAATTGACGAACATTGCTTCTAATAACAATAAAGATCTATCATACATATAATATGTAGAAATGAATTCTTTCTGACAATAAAACTTTTAATTTACACAAAAATTGGAAAAATTTCATTTCTATACCAATTACACATAAAGATCTGTACCTTCCGAACGTATGATGTTTCGAAGCTAAGATTTTATATGTCAAATTTCTATTATCTCATCCGTGTTATCAACATGGTATCAACCAAGTTTCGTCTCGATTGGCCACTGATACTCGGCACAATAGCTGAAAAATGTTATATGTAGTGTTTATTTCCCTAAGAATGGAATGAAATTTGTATAAAATAAAATACACACAAAAATTATAATGAAGCACAAGAAAAGAAGATATTATAGGAAATAATTTATGTATCATTTTTGCACATTTTCAACATTCATGAAAAAAAATATATTTAAAGTACAAAACATTGTCATAATACGATCTACATTACTGTATTGCATTCAAGATATATGTACCGTAAAATTATATTTCTTAATTCAGCAATTAAAAATATACGTTTAATAAAACGATTTTAAATTATTAGAAGATTATCGATGAATTTTTTAACAATTTTGCTTAATCTTAACCACATTTTATTTGTCGTTTTATACTAGCACTAGCAGAGTATTTTGATTAAATACTTTGTTTAATATTAAAATGACACTCCTATCTTCTAATTTTATTTTTGCAAGGAGGAATCTATAAAAATTTTCATGGTAATTCTATATTTATTAATTTATACATCATGTGACCTATATTTGGAAAAGAAAAAGTATTATTATACACAAAATCACAAATTTTAACGCAAGTTTTTCGGTATACCATATTTATTTCAATTACTTACTTTTTCCGTAGTTATAGGTCTCTTATGTATCAAGATATCCGTGCATAGAACACATGCATCTAAAGTTGAATGTTAGTAACTTATTATAATAATAATTGTATTATATTAAATTAATACTGTACTCGTACAAACACAGTTAACATAACAACAATAGTTTGCAGTTAGTACAAATAGAAAAATAATTAATACGAATTGATACAAATGTAAAAAAAGACCAATTTCCTTAAATAATAATTTACGATTATATGATTTTTATGTATTCCAACATTCCATTTGTGTTTCAGCTATAAAATTTATTTATTTAATATTGTTATAATACGCGTTTAGATGTTGAGTACAGAATTTTTCAAACTTTAGAATAAAATACATAGTTATTGTAAAAGCAAGCTTTTTCAAAGTAAACAAATGTATTATGAAACTTATATGTATATGAAAATATGCAATTTTTGGATGTTCATTATTTTTCACTTGGGTTAAAGGAAAAAAGCATGCTTAAAAATAAAAAAGGAGAATTGTTTTATGAATTCTTGGAGGTTTTACAAAACAATACTATTCAGACAAACTTTGTATTCAGTGGTAATTCTTTATAATATACAATATACAAGAAGAGTACAAATTGTAATATGTCTAATACCATCATATGTAATGACATTGGCACAAAGTTTCCGCATCATTCAAAACGTGTTTGAGTATTTTTAATGCTTCTATGTACTATTGGTTGGCAACTAAGTGATTGTGGAATTTGTCAATAGATGGTCTTAGCACATTCTTTTGTTTTGTCAACGCGTTCAAAGCACCTAACCTATATTGTTTTCTTGTTGTTTGCACTTCCACCTTTAATTTAGTAAAAAAATTGTATCGATTAGTTATTTAGTTTCGTTTTTATCGCAAATTAAAAATGGAAGGACAAGACGCGCATTTCAGACATATTTTATTGTATTATTTGCGAAAAGGCAAGAACGCATCGCAAGTACACAAAAAGTTATGTTGCCGTATATGGGAACGAAGCCTTGAAAGACAGGCAGTGCCAAAATTGGTTTGCCAAATTTCANTTTTGATGATTTTTCACTGAAAAATGCTCAACGATCTGGCCGTGCAGTTGAAAATGATGAGAACCATATCAAGGCCATTATCGATTCAGATCGTCGTAGCACAACGCGTGAGATTGCTCGATGTATCGCATACATGCATTCAAAAAAAATTAAAACAGCTTGGCTGTGTCAAGAAACTAGATTTATGAGTCCCTCATTTGCTAAAGGAAATTCATTTGACGCAACGCATTAGCATCGGCGATTCGCTTTTGAAAAGCAACGAAATTGATCCATTTCTGAAACGACAGATTATTGGCGACGAAAAGTGGATAATTATCGACAACGTTAATCGGAAAAGATCGTGGGTGATGCAAGATGAACCAACCCAGACGGCACCAAAAGCTGAGATTGGCCAAAAAAAGATTATGCTGTCAGTTTGGTGGGATTATAAAGGATTTTTGTACTTTGAACTTTCACCAAGAAACTAAACGATTAATTCAAACGTGTACGTTCAACAACTCGCTAAACTGAGGGATGCAGTTCATTAAAAGCGATCAGAATTGGAAAATCGTAAGGGTGTTGTTTTCCAGCGCGATAATGCAAAGCCCGACACATATCTGGTCACTCGCCAAAATTTATTGGAATTAGGTTGGAACGTGTTGTCACATCCACCAAATAGCCCTAACCTTCAGATTATCATTTATTTCGTTTCACGCAGAACTCCTTAAATGGTAAAATTTTTAATGACGCTGATCATGTAAAATCACATTTAATTCAGTTTTTTGTTGGCAAAAATCAGAAGTTTTATAAACATGGAATTCTAGCACTGCTTGTAAGATGGCAAAAGATCATCGACAAAAACGGACAATACCTAATTGAATAAAGTTATGTTTTTAAGTAAAAATTTTGAATTTTCCTTCTTATTTAAAATGCGCAATCATCTAGTTGCCAAGCATAGTTCCAATAATTTTTAGCTAATGATGTGTGGAGCTTTGCGTTATCACGCTGGAAAACAACACCCTTACCATTTGCCAATTCTGGTCGCTTTTAATGAACTGCATCCCTCAGTTTAGCGAGTTGTTGAACGTACACGTTTGAATTAATCGTTTGGTTTCTTGGTGAAAGTTCAAAGTACAAAAATCCTTTATAATCCCACCAAACTGACAGCATAATTTTTTTTTGGCCAATCTCAGCTTTTGGTATCGTCTGGGCTGGTTTATCTTGCATCACGATCTTTTCCGATTAACGTTGTCGATAATTATCCACTTTTCGTCGCCAGTAATCTGTCGTTTCAGAAATGGATCAATTTCGTTGCTTTTCAAAAGCGAATCGCCGATGCTAATGCGTTGCGTCAAATGAATTTCCTTTAGCNAAATGAGGGACTCATAAATCTAGTTTCTTGACACAGCCAAGCTGTTTTAATTTTTTTTGAATGCATGTATGCGATACATCGAGCAATCTCACGCGTTGTGCTACGACGATCTGAATCGATAATGGCCTTGATATGGTTCTCATCATTTTCAACTGCACGGCCAGATCGTTGAGCATTTTTCAGTGAAAAATCATCAAAACGAAATTTGGCAAACCAATTTTGGCACTGCCTGTCTTTCAAGGCTTCGTTCCCATACACGGCACATAACTTTTTGTGTACTTGCGATGCGTTCTTGCCTTTTCGCAAATAATACAATAAAATATGTCTGAAATGCGCGTCTTGTTCTTCCATTTTTAATTTGCGATAAAAACGAAACTAAATAACTAATCGATACAATTTTTTTTACTAAATTAAAGGTGGAAGTGCAAACAACAAGAAAACAATATAGGTTAGGTGCTTTGAACGCGTTGACAAAACAAAAGAATGTGCTAAGACCATCTATTGACAAATTCCACAATCACTTAGTTGCCAACCATAGTATTAATACCATTCTACAAATATAATATTTGTATCAGTACATAAAAAAAACAAACAAATTACTTACTAAATACATTATTTTTAAACGATACGTAATATGCATAAGTACATGTGTTGGAAGAAGTCGTGAGAAAGTATTTTCACCGTAATATGTAACATATATTGTAGATAAGCACTTGCCTGTAAATGTTTATTTTTTATATGTAAATAAAAACATGTATTTTGTATTAAACTGTATTTACAATTTATTTCCTGAGAAATTTTTTTAAGAGATATTATATACAGGGTGATTCATAAATGTATGTCAATACTACAAGAGGTAAAACTAAACACGAAGGTAAGTAAAAGCTTGTTACAGTAAGAACATTCCTTGGCAACTGAAAATTACTGAACATCAGTATACCGATCGATAGGATGGAATGGGACGCTAAATTCATATATACTATAAAATATATCCGTCGAAATTATTATGAATATGTTTGTTTATGTTCTCTTAACATTGTATCAAGTCCTATTTTTTCTGTTCAAATTGTACATTGGCAATAGGAATAGATATATCAGAATGGCATGATATAAGGTCTATGGATCTGCTTTATTTACATTTGTAGGTAATTAAGACATAAGATAATGATAGAAATCAACCATTACAGTGAAGTATTTCGAAGTGATGACTGATAGTAAAATCGAATGGAAAAAAATATAAAATAACATTAAGATAGTTCTCTCCTTGTCTAAAATATGAATTCTTAGTTGAGATTCGAATTTTGCTATAACGCAAAAATCCTTTTTGTCATCGTACATCTAACATAACGCGAGACTTTCTATATCAGTATACATAGATATACGTACTTCTATATGATTTTTTGGAATAAAAAGCATTCTAAAAGGTATAATAACATATTGGATTGAACAGAAAGTTCGTTCCGTTTTTACGGCCAAACTGAAGCATATGTTTTCTCCATTACGTGTATTGTTTTTAATCAACATGTGAACTATTCCTTCTAATGAATTTTCTCCATCATCGTGGCAATTTCGTTATTACGTCGGCGTAGAATTGCTTAGTCCTTTGATCAAAAGAAACATCTCAATTCGTTTTCGCAGTTCTCCATACAAGACAGGTTCTTATTATCGAGGTAGTTTTCTAACAAGTGGAATAAATGATAATCTGAGCGTGGAAGATGGGCAGAATATGGTAGACGAGGTAGAATATCCTATCCAAGTTTCAGCAATTTTTAATGTGTGACAATTGACATGTGTGATCTTGCATTGCTTGGTAAATCATGTTTGAACTTGTATCAAATCAACAAAAAACATATACTGCCAAAGATGTTTATTTTACACTCTACAATTAGCCGTTAACTAATCGACAATAACCGGTTAGAGCAATTAAATTGGGATTAACGACCATTGTTTAAATTCAGGTCCATCTCTCTACGGAAAACGGACCGAACTTTCTGTTCACGCCAATATTGCTTGATATTACATTACGTTCCCTCGATTCTTTAATTAAATCGTAAAATTGGAAATACGATTCTCGCATGTACACGTCCTTTTTTATCGTTAAGCGTATAGTTATACATAGTTATATATGATAGTTGAATAGAGGATCGTAACAGGGTCATCTTTATCTCGAAAAGTAAAGTACGTAAGGAAGAAAGAAACAAAGAGGTAGAATAGCTAATGGTGTAACTGCTATTTACCATGCACCTAATTGCGATATGAAAGCACATTGTAAATAAAGTGAGTCCAAAAGCTAGTGGAACTGTAACATTATTTGTCCTCATAATGAATAGAATTTAATATGATAACAAGAAATTTGTCCTTGAATTTTTCGCTCAAACACAATTTTGCTTTACAGATCTCTACCGATACAAAGTTGCAAAATGTAGAATAACGCTGTGATGCGTTGACCTGAAAATAATTTTTTATCTACTGTACAGAAATATAATTTCTTTCCCTTTTCCTATTATGTTCTTTTACTAATACGTTTGATTTCGATGATACTAACTTCGAAAAATGTAACAGCTAACTTTTATCCACGGACAGATAAATCCTTTGTGCCCGTGCGTTGTGACGCTGCATAGATTAAAATATAGATAATTATAGAGTTTAGTGTACCGTTTTACGTGTATATATCATATTCTAGATACAATAATGCCATAAAATTATAAGGGAGAAAAAAGGATTCGATTTTTGATAAGCAAATTTATCGCTGGTTAACGTCTTGTTCCATTTATGACAGTTTAGAACGACGATAGAAAATAGATGAATTCGTTGGGGTAGAATGATTAGACGCGGTAAAGCTAGGTTCTCCATTCAACGGCTTAATCGAGTTGGTATAGGTGTTGATGTAAACACGTGGTTTTATCGTTCGTTTAAAACTTTCTCTTTCGTTGCTTGTTTTTCTTTTTGTTCGCGCGTAAACGGACGGATGCGTCGAAAACGAGCGATTTAATTTAGTAGCCAGGCAGTCGTATACAACAACACGATGGTGGAAGTATTTTTTCGTCAAAGGTTCGCATTCGCGCGCCGCGTTCCGTACCCGTAGCGCTTTTTCTCTTCTCTTTTGCCAACGAAACAATTGGTCAGGGGTGAACACGAGAAACGGCGCGCATGCATGCGCACACACAAACGTACACGCACAGCTACATCATACAGACACAGATGTGGAACGGGGATGACATGGCAGGAGGATGGAGGCTTGAAATGGGGTGGCGGGAGAGTGGTGAGATTGCCGCGGAGCGCGGTGCAGCAGCACGGAGTTGGATGAGAGAGATGAAGTGGTAGATTAACGTCAACCGACGTAGCCCATTCATAACTGGCCTCTCTTCTGGCCGTGCGCGCTTCGAACCGCCTATGTATACGCAAACCTCCTCTATACGGCGATTTATAGAATTGGAAAAGCGATATCGGAAAAATAGTAAACTTTATTGATGAATCCCTTCCCGACCTTTAAGCGATATCGCAGCGATCGAGTCGACCGCATTCCCCTGCTACTCTGGCACCATGCTACAGGTGGCATGTAAGCCAATCCATGTTGCTCTCCACTCTTTTTATCGCTTCTCTCTCCCACCCACTCTTTTTTCTCCCCACTCTCTTCCCCTGTCTCTTTTTTTCCTTCCTAACAATTTTTAATGCTCTTAAAATACGGTTAAATTAAAATTCTTCCGAGCTGCCATCGCTGTTGATTACTTCGTTTATTTAAACGCGAGCGTCGACTACCGCCGTGCGCACAATTTCTATCTTCCTTTCTTTTGTATTATGATCGAGTTACGTATTTCTTTCTCCTAAACAACTTATTCGTAAACCTTGTTCCGTCTATATTCCAGGATCGATTCCCTTTTCTGCCAGTTTTCAATTCAATTATGAGAGCTAATGTGTGAAAAATTTTTCTAGTTAAAATAACGAATTTTATTTAGGTTTCAAATTATTCTTAATCTAGCAAGGTTTTGAAATTAATTAGTTTTTTCGTTCCTTCTACGTGTACCTTCGTTGTATATTCTCAATTCTAATAACGCTATAGCTAGAAGTATTTCTAAAGTTATCTTTCTCCTTTTATAAAGGCAATCTCAATATACAATATGCCAAATATTCGGAGATTGTAGATTGTTTTTGTCAAAACCGTGAAAATGAGAAACGATGAAACTATTCTCGAGTTTATGAATTTAAATAAAAAAACTATGAGGGTAAAGTTGTCGCTAAAGGCGATGTACGAGAGAACTACGACGATCATATAAAAATCTGATCGTTCGTAATCGTATATAGAACAAAAAGCAACATGTTATTTCTTGGGAATATAATATTTTTGTTCATTCATTTATTATACCTTTATTCTTGGCAAGATAAAAATACATTTTGGTAAAAGCATTCGTGAATAATTATTTCATTTCTAACATTTCGATGTTAGAAATAAAATGTTATTTCGATACATCGCTGAAGCGGTTAAAAGAAGTCGATTAAATGTAAACGCTTCTTTAATCGCCACAATAAATATAATTGATCTTCATGAAGAAAGCAATACGAGAAAGAGATAAAAGCAACATGTGTATCGAACCATTCTACGAAAAAATGAAAAAAAATAGATTGAAAAATTTGACTCGAAAATTTGATTCGCTATTCGTATTGACTAAATAGGCATGGCAAATGAGACAAACAGATATGATATCTAAAATTAAAGTAAAAATTAGAAACGAGGCTGAGAGTAGCAGTAGAAATAGGAGTGACCATTCGATAGAGTATAGAGAGTAGAAAAGAGGAAGCGCGCAGTATCGAAGATATCGGCGCGGCGCACGGGACACTGTAGCTTTGCAGGCTTTAATATCGTGGCATTCCCTTTATACCAACGAACGAAGCACAACGCGAGATCCACTTTAATCCTAATATACCATACGTACGATGCGCCGGCAAAATAATGGCACAGTTCGTGACATCAAAGCAGTCGACATTCACGTAGATCTCGCGAATCCAAAACCAATCAACGTCACTGTCATCGACCAGTTTTCTCCAATTTTCTAGCTATTCAAAATTTCGAATAAGTCACGTTAGATGGCGCTACTAGTTGCGTGGAACGCAACTCTTCCGACAAAATATTTTCCGTTCACGATGTTTGTTCGAATCGTAGGAAAATTCTTGTCAAGATGTACGCAGGACAATATCCGATCGTACGTTAACGATCGTTGAAAAAATAAAAACTTTTCTCTAAATTGACGCATCCTTCCTCGAACTTACGAATGGCGTTGAGAACGTTCGAGATAATTTTCAGAATATAATTCTAGAAAATATTTCACGGAAACTAATGAGTCAGTAACTTTGCAGGCTGTCGGGTATAGGCAAGGGAGAACGTATATACGCCAAGACCAGAAGGACGTCCTGTGACGCATTCAATTGAAAATCTCAAGGCACCCTCGTGCACCGTTGGAAGATAATATATAGGGTTACATTACGTGCAAAATCGATCAGTTATTTTAGCTAGGAATAAAATTTCTAATGAAACAGCTAGCGATCGTTTTTTTCTCATAGAAAATAATATACACTCCATTCTTCGAATAGCAATATTTAAGCTTATCTGTTGTAGAGATGAACACTTAAATTTTAAATAGATGTCCTCACTACATGCTCATATTTTCTTTATTTATACGTACCTAATAAATGCAAATAGATGAAACCTTACAAGAAGCAATTAATAATTATTTGTCACTATTCGAACGTATACAATCGAAAATATATCGTGATTCGAAGGGAGTTGCGAAACGTCAGCAAATGGAATTCTATTTAATTCAATGCGATTGTTACGTGAACTATTAAAGCTCTGCACATGCCGTTGAATAATTGATGTACGATATCTTTCATAAATTGAAAATTAATAATAAAATAAATAAAGAAGAAACACCAGGACCGAGTAAACGTTAAAAGAAAAATAAAATCTGCTGAAATATAAATAGTAGTACAATTTTCTCGCTTTCTCATTTGTTTTAGTAGAACACAGAAGAACACATCACGTTTCATTGAAGATCATACGAAGCCACAAATGCACGAATTCCCAGAAGTTCTATCAAAATGATTATTCATACTTGTTCGATTCTTACCGTATGTTATTATCTTAATAACATTAATTTAATAGAAATAACTGTACATGACACAATTGTAAATTAAACAACCTTTATAAATCTCGAAAAGATTTCGTTCAATTTCGTTGTTATTAGACGACTGGTTATGGATGAATAATGATCTTAACGCATTATTTCCAACTATATTGTTCTAACCTCAAATGTGTTCTTCGATTAATTCTTTAATTAACGCGTGAATTAGTTATTATATACATATATTCTTTGTATATGTATATTACATTGCACTCGGTTGAGCATATAATGACAAAACGTCTACAGTTTAACTTAATCAAAAGTGTATACATACAATCTTTTATATATATGTAGTCGTGAATTTAAAAAATGGTATAAAACAATATTTTTTCTTCTCAAAAACAATTATTTTCCTCTTCTATAAGTTATAATATATCTGTAGAATGAGATAAGTATTCGGAAATTCAGATATACATTTTTCAATACTATCGTTTTACAGATTAAACAAATTAATAGGAATACTGTGGGAAATATGATCAAAGTTGAAATTTTACTATTTAATACGTTTATCTTTCCAAACTTTTTCACAATCATATTCTCCCCGTTTTTTTTTTTTTTTGAAAATTATTGACATTTCATTTTACAATCGGTTTATTGGTTCGCTTTTTTATAGAGTAACAACGAATAACATTAGTATTAAAAGCACTTTTATTAATAGACGTATAATATGCTTTTATACGTCATATATATAATAATCAGTATGTAAGTATGTTTATTAAATATTTAGAATGCGTATTGGTGCTGGTTTTAATTATTCGAATCTTTCAACTCTTGTCTTTCGTTTGTTTTAGAAAATGTAATAGAATTACTTCACGTAACTATCTATGATTGCTTTACAAGTATAATTTACATTCTATTAGGAATATTTCAAAGTAGAAATAACTCAAATGGAAGTTCAAATTCAAGTAAAAGTAATTTTTGTTTAAATTAGGCAGAGATACATATGTAAATGATTTGGGCTATTAAAGCAGAATATATGCATATACATACATATGTATCTCCCTGTTTTCCGTTTCTCTAAAAATATTGAATCTTACAGTGCTCCAAACATTTATTAAGTTCTCATCAGTTTTTACATTTTTAATTAAGAACATTATCGAAGCAGGTTAGAGTGCAATCTAATACACGAGCGAACGAATCAGGTAGAACGAATGGTACGAGTTAGCTTTCTTACTTTCTTCATATTTCCGATCGTACGTTCTGTATAACAAAAAAGAAGCAAAATAAGAAAACACGAAAGGGAGATGGGAAGTAAAGAGAGAGAGAGAGAAAGAGAGAGAGAGAGAGAGAGTGAGATAGAGAGGGAGAAAACGAAAGAGGAAAGGTACGGAAAGAAGTCTGAGAGGCTCGACGGGCCACTTTCACCTGCTGGCCCTTAAGGGCTCAAAAATACGTGAGAAGGCCGGAGAAGTTTACATAGACGCTCGTTACACTTGCTCAAACAACGGAAGTCGCTAGTGCAACGACGAAAACCGTTGATTTCCTTAATTTGACAATATCTGCTTTAACGGAAAGGCGGTTGATACATTCCCTTTAATATATACAACATAAAAAGTTTCACGACGAATAAAGCGAGTAGGAGTGAGAGAATGGAAGCGAGTGAGTGTGCGAGTAAACGTGCGCGCGCGCGAGTGAGAGAGTCTAAGGGAGAAAGAGGTGGAGGACGATGTGCGTGGGGTGAGTCACGGGAGGAACAGGAGGATGAGGAGGAAGAGAAGGAGATGGAGTTGCCGCTGCAGGGAACGAGTGGGGAGTAAAGAGGAGTCGTGGGTGGGGTGTGAGTTAGGGGTGCGCGCATAAGAGACAGAGAAAGAAAGAGCACGAGAAAGAAAAAGAGAGGAAGTAGTAGCGTCGATGGGTGGCGAGAGGAACATAAGAGACGGCAGAGGAGGTCTGGTTCAAGAGTGAGAGAGAGAGAGAGAGACGATAAACGCTGGAAAAGGTATCGACCAACGGTTGAATATTGCTAGATTTTTAATAAATTTAAACATCGCTATTTATCGGGGACAGTATGATTTTTGCGAATAGCAAATCCGACGGAATAAAATTCGAGATGTCGCGGAATCGTTGGCTTTCGGTGAAAGTAGAAGTCGCGAGTTTTTCATTAACGCATCGGTCAATAATTTCACGTTTTATCGTTTGAAAGACAAAGAGAGTAGCGGCACGAGCGAAAGCCGCGAACGATGAGAGAGAAAGAGAGCTACGAGACTGTGAGAACGAGAGAGCGAGGACGGAAGGGTAGGAGAGAAAAAGAGAAAGTGCGAGAGAGAGAATCAGAGGGACGAAGAGGAAGATAGCAGAGACGATGGCTCTGAGCTACCAACGGTTTTGCTATTGTCCACGGATTCCCAGAGTAAATAGTTTTCTAAATTCGCAGAAACTGTGGAAAAAGAATCTTTTTCTCTGATTCGATGATTCTCATCGAACTGGATATTTCCAGAGAAAAGTTTGATTTTTATAAGGGACGATGAAAATTCTGAAAAAATACTAGAACGATTGCAAATGGACAATTCCATGCCAGTTCATGAGGTCTCGTTTATTTTTGCATTTTAAGGCATTGAAGAAAAGAAAATGTTAAAAAATAGGAAAAAGCGAGCGCTCGGGTACAGGGTGAGAGCTGAAGAGAGGGCGGCTTGAGGGAAGAACTAGGGAGTGGGAAAGATGTGCACAAAAACGTACTGACGAACGTACAATGAAGCAAAAAGAGGTATCTAACCTACCAACGCGAAGTAGAAGTCTGTAGGCCCGGGAAAAAGTTGTGCCGGCAGGATCGGGGTGCTAGCTCAACCGGACTAAAGTAGAAAGAAGACGAGTCTCGCCGGTAGTATTCTTTAAAATACTCTTATATGACCCACCTGTATGTTGTCGCTGCTGCGTAACAGTCATCTAACGTTCATCCGGACAATTCTGCATTTATTTCGCCAATTCAACTTTGTTCCTCTTCAACTCGACCTTTTTCACATAATAGCTTTGCAAAACTTAATAATTACACGCTTGTCTGTGCACGTGCACGTGTACATGTATTTTTACAAAACAAATATTTCTTAACGTAAGAAGGGTGTCTCTGAATTCATAGAGTCGTTCGAGAAGTCAGCCAGCGAATAAAATATCGATTTATGAGCATATATCAAGCAGGAATTATGTATTACAAATTATTCGTATAATAGATATGATAGAACATGTGGTATATAAATTATGTAATAAAGAGTCATGACTGTTAAAACGAAGAGATTTTCGAATAGTACAACGTTCGTATTTTTTCATATTTGTTGTTCTACGTTTCAAAAGGGATAATACGAGAATAGTTGCAAGGGATTACATACGATGTACGACTTAAATTATTTATCGGTTTTATATGTTTTCGAAATGAGAAGATATTTCTTCGCCGTCACATTCATTGTAATTTTCTTTTTTTTTTTTTCCAGCATCGGGATTTAAAATGTTGGTAACAATATGCGATAGATGTGCATAGTATGCAATTAAAATTGCAGTATTTCGATTGCATTGAAACCATCGTGTTACATCACTGTTATTACATTCTCTACATTCACGTACCTACTTTGTGCCACATGGAAACGGTTTCTATTACATCGTACGAGTTTGTTCCCTCTTCGTTCCTTCAACTTCGTTAAATACAAGAAGCTCCCCCAATTCTCTTTTCAACGTAGTGCGTATGTACATATTTGCAATACCACAGCATGCAATTTTCATCGTATAGCAAAAATCTTCCAAATCCTTCCAAATTGTGATTTTATTACATCTTCGTTTACCTCTTCAAAGGTAGACATTTTCGAGACAAACTTTTACTACTGATACGCGTAACGACGTTAAATGATCGAAACTAAAACGAAGAGCTTCGTTAGTGGTAAGACATAAGAAACCTTGATTAAACGTTCTAACAAACGACGAATACGGTCTAACGAAAAGTGGCGAAGAGTATCTGTTACGACAATTTGATTTATATGGCTGAGACAGTTTCGATTACATATTCCTATCATAGAGAACGAGAAGAGGAAATGACGAAAGCGTTTGGTTACGTTAGGATTAGCGACGAGCTCGAGTATGTCGCAAGCAGGTTCGCGCATTCATTGACTATAAGATCCGAACCTTCTATAAATAATTCGAAAAAAAAGTACATATTTCCACGTAAAGTTTCGAAGTAGTACAATACGTGCAAGCAAACTTCAACTTAATTAAAACAAATTCAAACTCTCCGTGAATGCTTTGGGAAACAGAAAATGTACTGCCAAGTAGAGTTGAAATCCGTATTGATGCGTAGGTAGTTTTAAAAAAGAAGAAAAGGTCAGAGTACGGAGGAAACAAACACGGGACTGGCGCGCGGTATTCAGGTAGTTTCCTACATTCAGGTGAATTCGCTTACTTGTCCGTCCTGAAGCGGGTTGCTTTACGATGAATGCCCATCTTTCCCTTTTGCCCTCTACACCCCGGGCCAAGCCCACACCGGAAGATCCCTGCGCGCACCGTGCCCCGCGCTTTTGTCTCGAAGAATCTGCACAATGCTTCCTTCTCTCGTGGAACCCAACCCCGCATCTTCCTCCCTTGCTCCATCTTTCTTTTTTTTTTTTCCTTGATTCAGATTCTCTGGCTCTATGAGAAGGACTTAATCACACGCGGCAACTGGGATTTGTCCCTTCTCAGGTAGTCTCGTTTAGCGTTCGTTGTTCGGATCTCCTTACATTCCGTCTCTAACAAAAACTGCCGCTTCCTTTCGAAAAATACTTTACCAATTATCGATTTAGGTATTCTTCGACTAAACTTTATATACTATCATCCACATAAAAATGAATTGGACGATATGTATCTCTAATAATAGCTCTGTATATTCTCTACCGTTCTCGTGTCCTACTAACGCAAAATGTGAAATTTCGGTCAGAAATTCCTGTCTCTTCCCGAGCAACTGGCTCTTAAAAATATTTTTAAAGATTCTCGTATTCAAGCAACTACCTGTCCGAAGATTTCTTCGAGTCGTATTTATTATCCTAATTCTAATAGAGGGTCGTAAATCTCGAAAGAACGATCCCATCGGTTCCGGAGAAATTTCCTCTGAAAACTGTTTCGAAAAATCGTCGTATTCAAAAAATCGCTTGTCGCCGGACTTTCGAGTACCACCTCGTTACTCACCATATTCTTCTCTTGCAAAATCCCAAATTTCCATCAACAGTTTTCAACAATTGCCGGTCCCTGAAGTCTCGTCTCCGCTGAAGCAACATCGAGCAACTTTTTATCGTTGCTCCGTGTTTCTTGGAAAAGTCGCTAGCGTGGACAAAATATTTCTACGAGTTTGCTGTTTGTTAGAAATGTTTTGGAACATGCAGCAACAAGAGGTGACGAAAGTTGGCTCAGATGTTGTTTCAGCGAAGACGAAGCTTATTCTCATATTCAGTCGAATTTCGGACAAAAATTCCTACTACTTTCCAACAATTTCACCCTCGAAACTTTTTCGAAATTTCGTCGTATTCCACACAAAGCAAAAACGTCGTTTAGTCGTTTTTAAGATCTTTGTGAGAAGGATTATCGACGAAAAGTTAACTTTTTTATTTAAGCGCAAGGCAGTGATTGGCAAATCTTAACGAAATTTTTCAAAAAGTTACACAATTCAAACATATTAATTTTTTTTACATTAACTACGAATAACTGTTACGAGTGACGTAATCCTTACAGTTGCCGATAATTATCGCCGATGAGTGAATTTTCCTTTCTGATTTCCGATAATTCCTATCGATGGAAGGCATCTTTTTCGATTACTTCCGACTTCCGTTGTGTAACATTATTAATAATTCATGAGTACCTAGAGAAAAGGCGTAAATTGATTTTTTTTTATGAAATTTGATATTTCGCCGGATACCTTAATAGAAGTATGCTCGAGAATAAAAGATAAATATATTTGATTTCCGTAAACGAAATTAAACGAAGAGACTCATTCCACGATTAGAATAATTGTACATTGAAGTTTATTTATTATAATCCGTTGAAGAAAGATGAATAGTGAACGTCGATAACTAAAAATAGACCTGAAACTTTTTAATGAATTTAGTATCTGTTGAATTACTATCAAGGCTAGTATCAAGACTATATAATATAATTGTGACATAATTGAACGCTGTACAAACAATAAATCCTTGCTTGGACACTAAGCGCGCTATACACTTAGAGTTAGATTAAGATATACTTAACACGTTAGTATGAACTGTGGCAAAAATATTTGATATATTCAACCTCGTGTTAACTCTATACTTTTCTATCTTTCCAAATCTTTATTGCCTGATTTGTCTTGTGTCAACATATTTTCCAAAAGTATTTAATACAAACTGCAATTGGATCTTATTGTTGTCTATTTAATAAGCATCTTGTCTATTTCATTATTATTAAACATATGCCTTTGCACGTGTATTACGTATATTCACATTAACAATTATCAATTGTTACTTCATCCTATTTGAACCTTTCAATCGATAATGGAAAGCTACATTTTTTGAGATTGTTAACGTGATTTGCGCCACAAATCTATATTATATTTGTCGTATCTTGCAATTTATCTTTTATATGCATAACCCTGTATTCCAAAAAACTTCTCTAATTCAGTTGAGAATGCACAAAATTTGGTTCGCGTAATAATAAAATTGGGACTTACCTTGAACGATGCTCTGCCACTTTTATCAGCCTCGAGACTTCGCAAAGGAAATGAAGATGAAGGGGTTGGATGATGTGGAAAGTACGTGATCAAAGGTACACAGTATGAAAAGTTTGAAAGGGGTAAAAACGATAGACATTTTGAAAAACGTAACGTATTCTATATTTAACAAACATCTTCTTCACGTCTGATATTTACAATCACACAATGCGCGTGTATTTGCTAACATATTCGTCGTTGAATATTTACAGTACATAATTACAAAGTGCGATACGGACGGAGCGATCAGCAGGCCGAATTCCTCTTCAGTTCTTCGCGCTAATACGTACAATAAACTAATAATAATAGTCGAATATTTGGAAGTTTTCTTAGGAAGTGTTCACAATGTTCCGACCAGTTGAATTGTCATTTAGTTAGGATACGAAGGTTCTTCATTTCGTACACACAGATATCCATCGCGTTTTACTCCCTTATCTTTACTTCTTAAATATTTATCATTATAGAGGTCAGAATAAAAAGAAAAATGTAGTAATTGAGAAGCTCGATTTTGTGCTTCAAATCTTATCTTTCTGGTTTGAGCACGCGTGCGTGCGTTTTTATATTAAGAGATAAAAGTAGGAACGACTGCTTTGTGTTCGATAATAAGACATATCGTTAAAAGTTTTATTGTCAGATGTTAAATTAAGAGACTACAATTTTTCGTTTATTAGAAAAAAATGTTTAAGTATAAAGTTAGACAGAAGATCGTTCGTATACTAATTGTATATTTGATGGTCAGCAACGTTAAAAAAATACACTGTCATTACAACTTTCGTAAATTTCTATATTATCATTCGTATCAGAAATTTTTCAACAAAACTGACAAGATATTATTATATACATATATACTCTATTAGTTAAGCTTTTATTGTTTCTTTGAAAATTCAGTTTCAATTTCTTCGTTCCTACTTACTTATCGAAACAAATAGGATGATGTTCTGATAGACAAAAACATGTGTATTTCACGTAAACGAAAGAAAAGATAACACTCATACATTTGTTTCGTCATGCAGAGATTGTCCGCGTACCTTATGTAAAGTGCATCGTAGATATAAGTAAATTCTTTATACAGCTATTCACAAACTTAAAAAATTACCATTCGATTAACTATTGTACTATTCTCTTCCAAGCACATTCGTTTAATTACAAATAATATTACAGCGTTAATTCGACACAGCCGCTGAAGCGACTTTGCTTTTGAAATTTACGTTCCCAGTAAAAAGAATCTATAAAGTTTTCCTTCAGTTTCTTTTACATATAATTCTCTTCTAGAAATGAACGTTTCTTCGCTGGGTGCATGCAACTATTCTTCTACTTATTGATTTAATCCTGCTCATGATCGCCCCGATTTTCATCTACGTTCCAATTTGGCTGTCATTTCAAGAAACAGGAAGGCTTGTAAATGAATATATATATATATATATATTCTGAGATAAAACTGGGACAAGAAATCACACGTATTGACATCTCTTTCGTATCATTTCCAAAGTCAAGAAATTGTTTAACACCGAAGTAATACGATTACGTCGACACTGATCCAAAAGACGTAGCAGAATGAAATAAAATAAAAAGCTGATTTTGCGTTTCCTTGAATAATTTTAACTATTTTCTTTTTTCTTCAATAGATATTGTACATTTTATGCGTATTACGTGATAATATTTGAAGCTAAATAAAAAATGACAACGGAAACGTAAATTTCCAATTACACATTTCTTATACAATTTATGAATAATTCGATCGGCTTGTACAGTGGTATTATTGACGAATCTCGTTATGGAACTGTAATATGTAGTTACAGATCATCATGCATTTCTCTTCTATTATACGTAAACGTTCATCGAGGGGAGATTAGCGGAGAATATTAGCCCGTAAGAGAATTGCAAATGAATTCATTACATAAGTATAACGAACGCACTTCTCTTTTCCACTTGACACTTAAATAATAATGATCGTTGAATTCGGCGCGCCGAAAAGCCACTCCGATCCGTTGTTCATTTTTATATAAAAGCTTATGCAACAGTAAACGATGAAAATAGGTTGAAACGTAGCTAAGACATTTCGACTTATCGCGTTCTTGTTTCTTATCCTTCACCTCCTCCTCCTTGTTTCATCTTTCCTCGTTTCCGTTTTCATTTGACGGTATATTGTTATATTGTCGAGCTTTCTTATTCACTGATTTCTTAAGCAAATGTATTTATCGACGTTCGAATGTTTATCGTTCAATCTCCTGTCTTTTCTTTTTTTTTTTTCATATTTATTTTCATGAAATACGCATCTATCGAGTAACTGTTGTTTCTTTTAAAAATTGATGACTTTTAATCAATTTTGCAGCTTTACTATTAATGTATAGGTACATACATACGTTATATACAGGACAGGAAGTTTATGAATGAACCCGTGACGTTATTATTTCTCCTAAATAAAAACGTAATATCATTGAAAAGTTTCGACGTACATTGCAATTGTTTCCTGAACGAAAGAAATGACAATGAGATATCTTTTACACGTTGTACGAACTCGAGAATTTCATTTGCGCGGAACAATTAATATTTTCTTTATACGTGTATTCGACGTTTCGCTGAGATTCGACATCGTTTAGTTTAGAACGTACATCCTATATTTGTAATTTCAGTTTGCAATGCTCTTTAATAGGAATATTAATCGCATCGTTTTCGTCAGTCTACGAACTCAACGTATGTATGTAGGTATATCGAGAAAACGCATTGTAATTTCTATCTAAACAAACTAAATGTCGTTAAGTGAAATGTAATGCACGCTGATGAATGATCATAAACGAACTTGTTTAATGACGAATGACAAAAATCGTGAAAGAGGCTAGAAATCACGTACATTTCACGTACACTTTACGTACAATTCACGTTCATATTTTAATAAGACAAGTGAAACGCATAATATCTGTAGTAATACAAACGTTCAACGATAAAACTTAGGTGATACGAGATGCATAATAATCGGTACTCTTTTATACACATACAAGGTGTGCAGGTGTGCATGTGCATACGCACAAATCATGATAACATGTGTGATAGTTTGTTTGAAAACATACAAGTTTCTGATATTTCGGAATTATTTTACAACGTTAGTCGTTTAATTCTCGCAAGGCAATTCGCTTAATTTACGTTTCATTCTTGCGACGATAGCTAATGTAAGTGAAACACGTCGATCATCGATAGTTGCGAATAATTCATACTAAAAGCATCAATGTTGCGTAAGAAAAAATTGTACAAAGATCGCAACAACACGGCACTGCGAAAGGTTTCGACGATACACGAATGTCTTTATCACATCGTTCGATGTTATTTCTCTTCCATGCTATTATGTACTCCTATGGCGTATTCACGACAATTCTAATGGTATACATGTGTACTCCGTTCGACCAATTAGAAGTAACAAAGATATTACGCGATGTATATTTTACGCCTTTAGGCGTTTCTATTATATTAACATTCTTCGTTATCGATATTATTCGGTAATTATATAAAAGGTTATCTGAAACGCGCCGGACATTGTAGGAGTCTTGTCATATTTAATAGAGAATAAATACAATAGAAAAATTAATTAGAACTGTGTCGTTGTTGTTCTTGTTGTTGTTTCTCTTCATCGGTTAGGAGAAATGGGAGTCGCTTATTTACTGTAAATAATTCCTGAAGTGGATTTTCGAAAATCCATTCGTTGAGAATTATAGGAACATTTTCTCTAGCCTTTTTGACATGTACGATTATACGTATGTAGATATATCTTGTTCATCATATCGTGACAAACATGAAATAACAAAGGGTATCGAGGAAACAAAACAAGGTAATGGATAATGGGAATGCTGGTGTTGACGAAGAACAACCGAACTTCATCCGTTATTGCTGTGCACGCGAATCTAAATTCAGCAGCTTCGTTCATTGCGTACTTACTACGCTTTATGTATATTCTGTATTATTTGATGGATATTTCGTCGATATATTTCAGCATAATTTCTAACTTATATACGTACATATAAATACATACATAGATACATTTACATATATAGCACTAAATCGATGCTATAAAATGCATTAATATGTAATTTGCTAAGCTTCCTTTCAGATTAGACGAATAATATAATCGTAAGGTGGAACGATCCGTTTCTAATCACCAGACACCGCATTCGTATCTAATTGTTTTTTTAATTTTTTGTACAATGCATTGTTTAAAACGGTCTTTTAGACGTAAGGATATATAACATACAGATTGGAATACACTTGTTTAGAATAGCGTATCTCAACTATTATAGAAAGTGTATCGAGTGTTTTTTGCGTGGTGAAAGATGGAACACCAACAGATGCATTTTCGTCGCGTTACGTTTCATTGCTTTAAAAAAGGCAGTATGGCTAAAAACACTGCAAAGAGGATTTATGACGTTTATGGTGATCGGTCTATAATTGTTCAAACAGTCCGGAATTGGTTTAGGAGATTTACAACCGGAAATTTTAATCTGAAAGATGAAGATCGCAGCGGACGTCTATCCACCACTGACACTGACCTTATCTAGGCCTATCTCGATGAAAAGCCAAGGTCTAGTGTTCGTGAGATAGCAGATGCTTTAAACATTCCGCGAACAACGATTCACGAGCATTTAACAAAGCTTGAGTACGTTAATCGCTACGAAATGTGGGTCTCCCATCAACTGACGGAGAGCAATCTCCTGAATCGAATCCCGATATGCGATTTGCTAATTCAACGCGATAAAAGACAGCCATTTTTAAAAAAGTTAATTACTGTGGATGAAAGTTGGATTCTCTACGACAATACTGCACGCAAACGATCTTCGTCGAGTCGAGATAAGTGTCTTCGAACGGTAGCAAGACCAGGACTTCACCCGATGAAGGCGCTACTTTTAATTCGGGACTGGAAGGGTATCCTCTACTACGAATCATTTCCGGAAGGGCAAACGATCAACAGTGAAAAATATTGCGATCAACTCGAAAAACTTAAGGGAGCCATTATCACAAAACGTCGTGAAGTGGCGGACCCACGCTTCGTAGCGATTAACGGTACCCAAGCTTTGTTAAATGCTCGTGAATCGTTGTTCACGGAATGTTTAAAGCATCTGCTATCTCACGAACACTAGACCTTGACTTTTCATCGAGATAGGCCTTGATAAGGTCAGTGTCAGTGGTGGATAGACGTCCGCTGCGATCTTCATCTTTCAGATTAAAATTTCCGGCTCTAAACCTCCTAAACCAATTCCGAACTGTTTGAACAGTTATAAATCGATCACCATAAACGTCACAAATCTCCTTTGCAGTGTTTTTAGGCACAGTGTCTTTTTTAAAGCAGTGAAACGTAACGCGACGAAAATGCATCTGTTGGTGTTCCATCTTTCACCACGCAAAAAACACTCGATATACTTTCTACTAACGTCGAAAACTGTTCTCTTGCCTTACGGGAAGATAACTACTGTTCACACGATTGAGGGTAGAGCGATCTGGTGGTTTGTTTACTTAAGCTGAACGAGATAAGGCCCCGAGCGGCGAACGCGAAAAGAACTTTCCGGACGACCTAATGTTACCAAACTGTACATTAAATAAGATCGCCAACCCATTGCAAACTGATCAGCTGACAGTTAAACATCAAGCAAAGGTATGTTTATTAGACTTTCCTATGAGACTTTAAATTAACTGGCAATCTACAGACTCAAATCGGCCGATTTCTAGACATCGAAAATATTATTATCTATGTTTACTTATAATGGGAGCGGCTATATATAATTATATGTTTGTTATATAACTATCCCATTATAAATATACAAATTGTACATATGTAGAGTTTCTAGCGACCTTACCGTAGTCTGTACGATTGAGTTATAGTTGACGATAGCAAACCGATTGTAAATCTTTGTCTTTTAATAATTTCGAAATATCACATTATAAAGATTTCAAGAAATTAGTTCGAATTTTTATAGGTATTATACACACACTTAAATATATATATATATATATGTGTGTGTGACCTATTTAATACTTTGGTATTACGAAAATACCCCATAATTCACCGCCATTCCAACGTCTTCACAATATTCAATATGCCAATAGAGTTTGTGTAATTTTACTAAAAATTTGTCCGTTTTGATAAAGGAAATATAGTAAGCGGCACGGCAAGTGACTGAATCTTGACAGGCACAATGAATAGTGTTGCAATTAATTACAAGAATTATTAGGTATAATATTAGGAAAATTAATTAATTAAGGGTATTAATTTTTTCTCTCGCTCGCATCAATCAAAAGTTCAATTTCCCTCTATCTAATAACACAAAAATTATCCTACATTTGCGTAACCAAATGCGAACGATAGGACCTTACGTACATATAAACATAAACTAATGTACTTTCTGTAAATCGTAAACGATAGATTGTCCCTAGTATGCACATAGTCATAACGCATAACTCATAACAATAAGTGACAAAGTGACCTTTGTTTTGACTGAGAAATCATCGAATTGTTTACCACTGTGGAACGACGTCTTCGAAAGAAGGTAGTTCAACTGCTACCAATTGTAAGCAATAAAAAGGAACAGATCATCGAGCGTTCGGCGTTATGTATGGGATGTGAGCTCGACTCAGTAATGCTCAACTCTTTTCCTTACATTTTTACTTAATTTTTTCGTATTATTATTTTATATTAGTGCTCAAGTCACATTTAAATTAATTACTCTAAATTTTGCATACAGTTTAGAGTAAAAAGTCGTAAGTCTAGTTAAGTTAAATTAGATCGCGTGTATGTATGTCATAATTTAATTAGGACTAACGATATGTTAGGTTTACTATATTCTGTTTTTGATTATGGGTATTGCTCCGAATGGCTCCGATAGCCAATCATTGAACAGATCTGAAATATAAAACCTTAACTTCGGGAAATTATGCGTTCCAAAGATATAGATCTCTATACATGATAGATCTTTGCTCCCCTTAAATCATGTTGGCGACAGTATCTTTGATCATGATTTATCTAATCCAAATCGATATCGATGGCCCTCTTTCAAAGAAGCTAATCTTTATTTTTTTCACCCGTTGAACGTTCTTGAGCTTACAGCGTTCGCAGAAGAAGCGAGATAAACAGAAACACCCTGCATATATACGCCGTTAGCGATTATCAAATGGCTTATTTGGTCTATCGATCAATCGGGCCGAAACGTCACAACTGATAGGTATTACACATCTACAGAGATAGCGCAAGATTTATAGAGCAATCACAAGCGGACATTAGTTGGAATCATAAGAACAACCCCTAGATACGTTCTATATGAAATGAAAGAATTTAAAAGAGTTGGTAGATCATAAAACTATTACCATAATTTCACGTGTTCTTCTCTTTTTATCAAAGCAACAGAGACACGTGATACTATCGATTCTATTTCGGATCCAAATGAAAGAACTGTCATAAATCTACATTATAATAAAGATAAAGATGGGAGCAATGCTATCGATCATATGATACAAAAATACTCCCGTAAAAGAAGTATCAGAAGATAGCCAATCTCAGTTTTTTATGTATTGTTTCATATCGCAATACTAAACAGCTATACCCTGTCCTGTACAGTTGAATTTTCCTGATTGCAACCGTAATAAACTTGATAGTAGAAAGTACGAAAATGATTTTATTGATATTTTTTACTACATATTTTCAAAGTACACGCAACGTGTAATGAAAATTCTGGTGTGGATCAAATGGACATTGACTTGCCGCTTTGTTATTTGCAGTTCGTTGTATGAGGATTAAAAAAGTTAATTATATTTCACGAAGTATTAATTTATTTTATCTCATTTTATTCGATCATACGCAGTGCATTTTAAAGTATTGATCTAATTTAAAAGGGAAGGAAAGAACGGTTCTATTAACAAAAATATTTCTGAAAAAAAGAAAAAGATGTAATCAGTCAGATAACCAGGCTCGAATACATTTCTGGAAAATCCAGTAGAATAGCGAATGAGAAACAAATATATAAAAAAAAAAACACTGAATCAATAGTATACATATGTATATGTTTTCGATTTTACAGAAAAGATAAAAAAGAAAAAACGAATGTTTTGGCCAAATATCTCGGTACCTGTTTAACGTGATATACCTGAAAAATGATAAGATTGTCGTTTTCAACAAGCTGTTTGTTTTCATTTCGAATCTACTTTTTTTCTTATGTTACCATAGTTTTTAGTTTGTTTAGTGTACGTTTCTCATCTCAATATGATATTAGGTACGATGAAATTAAATAATGTACGAGTATTACGTAGTTTAATTCATTTACATAATGATAAAACATAATTGTCCATTATGATGCACGCTTTCTACTATAACAAAGAAATTTCGACAGATATTAGAAAAATATGGGCAAGATATTTTGTCATTAAGTAGATAATAATCAGCGAGAAACCAACTTCATGCTACGGAACGTCGCTTCCCATATTATGTTCCGTGGAAAAAAAAACTAATGCTGCAATATTGCGTGTTGTTTGCTTCAAAATAAAAGATCTCAAAAGAAAAAAAGCTATACAGGAATCGCATTGTCAGTGACATTAGACTCTGTCAATATCTCAACTCTTTAATTGTGTAATACTACACACAAATGTCTGTTTTTCAATACCTTTTCATTTCCTTTTCAAGTATTTTTAATTTTATTTTTTATTCCCTTATACTTACATGGTAATAATTATTTATTCATTATTTAAATTTTGTAATATTTATGCTGCTGGAATTTACATGTTTTCTTTCTTTGCATAAATATAAAAATAGCAACTTTTCCAGGAAAAATAATTTTTGATACGATTTTGTAAACTTTAATAAATTGCATGATGAAATAATGAAATTCAAAAAAAGATTTTTATTATAATGAGTGCTTGTAAAGTTTTACTAACTCTTAAGAGATTACTTAAATGTAGGTATTGAAATTACTTTACTCAAAATATTTGAAATCAAGTTTGAGTCTGAAAAAAAATATATACGTAATAGAAAGAAGATATTTATCAATTAATTAAATACATTGCTACGCGTCGTGTAAATTATTTTCATTGACGAGAATTATATTACTAAAATAAATAATGAAAATTTCTATGATTTCAATATTTTTGTGAAATATTCGTTAAAATAAAAATTTGTTAAATTAACATTATTTATACGGAGTGTCTTGGATTGGATTATACTCAGTAATGATTGACAAGAAACTGAGAAGCTACTTGACATTACGTAAGAAACAGAAAGGCTTCACGGAGGATGGTCGTGAGAGCAATATCGCTCTACTAAGCAGTGCCCTGGCCACGATAAAATAAAACAGAAGTGGAATTATGAAAATAATCAACGTTTCTTCGACGAGTCGTTTGACACGAGCCCCTATCACAACGTGATAGACGAAAGCCTAGTAAGGAAGAGCATGCATTCCCAATGAGATTAGGGGGAATATATACAAAAGCAATAGAGCGGCTGCAAAACAAATATACTATGTAAACAAGAGAAATTCCTGACAGTGAACCTGCTGAAATAGAGGTAACAAACACAGTGGCTCACTGTCCCTACATCCTTTCAATCTCATCTTAGACTCGACCATTAAGAGGCTTGAGAGAACGACGGAGAACATCAACTTAAGAAATGGGAATGTCACAGTTTTGGTGTTTGCGGACGATCTGGTCCCGATTCCTACAAATCAAAGAGAAGCGAGAAAACGAAATAATTTTATTTGATATTGGGAATGAAGATAACAGCAAAAAGGTACCTTCCAAACAACATGTACTAATAAGAGCTGGTTTATACGTAACCCAGAGTTGAGCATAGATCGATGTCCATTTTAGTACATCGACCCAACTACGGTTTTTAAGTTATCTGGATATTGCAAGCCTTGGAGGGACTCACACGGAACCTTGGTGAAGAAAAGTACAGATGCTGTTAAAAATATGCGGAGATTAAAACTAAAACCATATTGAAAGATAAATTTCATCAGTACATACATCCTACCCAAACATATCCATAAATTGGTAGCGGGCTCGCCTCCTCTAGGCACCTTGGATCACATTGACAAGGTAATCAGATAAAAATCATCAAACAAATTCTATACTTACAAATTTATCAAACATAATAAAATTGGCAAAAATAAGAAATGCAGTAGGATGCAGTGTAAGAAGCATTGTCAGAGTAGGATAGTACTGTTAAGAAACATGCTGTATTTCTGGACCTACAATGACCTTCCAGTCTGCAGGACAAAGAGAAACAGAGACGGCTCGCCTTCCAAGGACAGGGGATTCAAGAATTTTTCGGGGATAGAATGTGCAATGCCTGGTTTTACGACTCCGGTTTATTGAGGCAGCCCGGATACCTAGACGCAATACAGTTCTCAACGAATATACATGGGACAAGAGTGGTTCTAAGAAGAATCAGGAGCAATATTCACTTCAGATGCAGAAGATGTGGAGTCTAGGCCCAGAGTTTGAGCTACATATTGGGCATGTGTTATATTCATTAAGACGTAGAGGATAAGAAGATAATAACAAGGTATGCGACTTGATAATCGAAAATGCTGTCAAAAGATGCGCGTTATTCAAGGAATCGCTGATGAATGTAATGAGTGGGCTGCTTAAGTCTGACGGGATCATTACAGACCGCGTTACGGTCTGCAGTGGACGTTAGCGTACGCTATGAAGACAGAAATAACATGAATAATGCTACAAGGAAAAAATAATAAAATATGCAGATATCGTAGAATTCATTGAATGAGGATTAATCTTATTATTTTATTGCAGCTAAAGCAATTGCCCTACCCGTAGCAATTGGGTGCAGAAGGTCAGTGCCTCGAGTGACCAGAGAAAATGTGAAGGCCCTGGGCCTCGGACCTCACTAATCGCTCTAGTCGGCTGTAGAAATCGTAAACCAATTTAAGGGCTACGATCGCATGAAGTGATTGTTTAAATCGTTTACTCCTTGGACAATCTTGATTTCAACAAATAATGACTGCCTACGAGTTAACGATAACGACGAAGCAAGCTGTCAGCCAATATATATACCTAAGTATACGTATGATATACGTATACATATGCATAGAGCACCTCGATTCTCTACATCGAGCGTTGCGAGTCCTGTCGTTCTTATTTTAATGTTCACCCGCCCTGCCGATAAAGAACTCTGCTTTGACAAAAAATAATCATGTCCCATCAATTGCATCTCAAGGTTAATTCACAAGATATTTCGGACATATTATAATCTTATCATTACAATCGTTATGTTAAGATTATTCGATTTGACGTTCACCATGAATAATCATATAATATACCATTGAAAATATATAATTAATAATATAGAATATCCATTCACAAGGATACTGGGTAACATGCAGAAATTATGTTAAAAAATTATGAAATTATGAAACTCATTAAATAAACATATTAAAACAATTACCAATTATTCTTTTACTTATTAAATGATCCAATGTCAATTCCCGTTTAATGTTGCAACCCTACAACCTATTTTTGTTCTAACATAGTTACAGGATTGTACAAAACTATTGTTAATGATATAATGTGCCATATGACGGTAAGACCACTGTGTCCAATCAAGTAAATTACAGGATAACGACTTCAATAATGTAGACTTTTTTTTATATTTTTTAAAATGGAATGTAGAGGATGATTTCAAACAAAAAAAACCAAGATTTTAATATTTTAATGCTATTGGATCCGAAAGATTTAAATCATATAGCTAGACGTTAAAATAATATTTCCATCATCGAATACAGTTTTTCCAATTCGCCTACTAGATCAAGACATAACACATTTAAAGTTCAATAAAAATCAATCTCGAGTCTATATATTTTGTAAGGTATTGAAACTGTTTTCGATTTTTGCTTGTCGCTTGAAAAAATGTTTGGCATCGACAAGACGAGAACGTATAGTTTAAATTTTGTTGTTAAAGATCTTCTACACTTACCCAACTATGTACACGCACAAACTTTCCAATGTTTACCTTTAAGAACAAAACTATGTGATTGCTCTTAGTATCATGCATCATTCGTTCGTTAAAAGACAGTTGTATCCAATGTCGAATACAATCTCTACATATCTAGAGATCGGGTTTTACCTTCTCTTTCCAATCTTTAATTAACCGTATCTGCGACCTTTGTCGAATTTCTATTCGGAAATTTCCTCAACATCGTCACTATATTAACATCGAGTATCTAAGTTAATAAATGTATGTGTAAGCAAAGATCGAATTTATAGCATGCAATTTAATATTTACTGACAATAAGTCAGTTGCTTTGGAAGCCCATCAATTTATTCCGCATCCTTATAATTACAGTTGAACATTTCCACATGATACTGTATTCCTAAGTTATATCGATCCGTTTTAGCATTATAAATTTGTCTAATATATATTTATTGTAAACTCCTGATTTTATATAAGGTTTATTCGCGTTTATTTTTTATTTACAACTTTCCCAAACCTGGTTGCCCTCCGATTTTGCATCAAGTTCAGCCATAAAAATTTAACCGTCTTACTACCTTCCGTCAGGTAAAATATGTTAACATTAAAACTAACTAGCCTTACTAACGAATTAATAAATCATATTTCGTTTAAAAATCTCATGTTACCCGCACCCAAAGCTTGTATTAATACTGTAAATGGTAAAGAAAAACATTTTCGAGAAAATGCTACATGAACTATTTACAATAAACCGTCAGAGCCAAATGTCAGGGTCACATCAAACTTTTAGAATGCAGAAAATCAGCATATTTGCAGACCATATGAATTTTTCAATAATTTCTGTAGACTAGACGCCGTACAGAAGCAATTTCTGAATACAGCGACTGTTTTTCCATAAGCCTAATCCTTTCTTTTACCTGCACTATTTGCTAATCTTCCACGTTTTAAAAGGAATCACCCATTGGCTCTCGTAATTTATTATAAATCGATTCAAGCATTAAGCGATTAGATCTAATTCGAATCAATAACTAATTTATATTTACATGAATCATAAATACAATTATAAAGGTGTGATATTCGTATGATAGTAGTGTACTAATTTATAGATGAAAAAATGTATAAATATTATTTAATACAATTATATCATTATAATATCATTATATCTTAAGCCTTGGTCTTAAGATCGTACATATAGTTCCCCCCTTGTTCCGTAGGTGTCAACATGTCGAGAGTAGGACGAAAGAAAAACCAGCCAGGTTCTGCCATTTTGCTCGTCACATCCTTTCGCTTTGCTCTAGGTGTTGCGTGTGTTTGATGGTGCATTCCTTTTCTTTCTCTTTTCTGAATAACGATTCGTGACCAAATAATACCAAAAAAACGCAGAGGGGAATTAATAGACAACTTATGCAAGAAATTGTTAAATACGCAAAAGAAATTGGAAAATGTTCAAAACGAAACCTGTTTTAAGCGATGAACCTCGTCAAATCGGTAAGAAAATGGATTTCCTGTTATGCTTTGACACAGGCTAGCTAATCAGTTAGTGCTTGAGACAGATTGACCTTATTCAATGAATTTGCACGAGTGACAAAACAAGTTGGAATATAATGGATTAGCGGATTGAGCTTGTACGAGACACAAAACAGGCAAACTAATGATATCGATATTGTTAAAAGTAGCGACACTGATATTTATCTTTACTGTTATAACACAAAATGAGAATATTCCAACCAAGGGACAGACCGAAATGGTGGATGAGAAAATCCTGGAGATGCTGGCCGAATCTAAAACTCTGAAGATTGATTTTTACCTGTCATCAAAATTAAGATTGAATTACTAAAAGGTTAATGGAATCTCCAATTAAAGATGACTCATTGACAAAATATTTCAGATCAACAAAGCTTCATACTCCTAAGTTAAATGCGGAAATAAATGCTTTCGGATTCAGCAACTAAAAGGGAGTGGTTTATGTCTGATACAGAAAATCAACAATGTTAGATAATCAACAATTAGCGGGATCAGCCCTCATAACGATAGGTTCAGTCCTTTTAATGTCAATGAATGGTATAGACGATACAAATAAACTAATTCTCTTTCAAAGATTAAGTAATTCCGCTAAGTTGGTAATGCAGATTCGACATAATGAGAGTAAATCTAGAAAGAACTTTATACCCTCAAGGTTAACAAGCAGGTAAAATCTGTTTTGAACGATGCTAAGGTAGGAAAATTTTTATTTAGAGACTAGATCTATCCGATAGAGTAAAAGAAGCTAAGACGATAGAAAAATTGTCCGAAAATATAAAGAATCAAACAGCAACAAAACCGACTGTTTATCCAAATGTTAAGCAAAATTTAAATTACGAAAGCCTGTTGGAGTCGAGCAGCGTCGTCGAATAACCAAAGCCAGAGCCACTCTCGGATATCGTTCAAACCCAAGATAGCTTTACTACCCAAAAGGACAGAGTCATCGAGAACTCAAATTCAAAAGCAAAATCAAATAAATATGCTGTTAGATTACAATTTCTTTTGTCGAAATGCCAAAAAATAACTTGAAACAAATTTGTCATCGATTGTGTTCGAAGATATGGAATAATATTTAATCCCAAGGTAGTTCAAGAATATTCTCCAAAAGTGAATTTTAAATCAAAAGTAAAAATTAGCAATTGTCAAAAGGTTATCAAATTGTTACTAGCGAAGGATGGGATTTGTTCCTTGCAATTCAGAGGAAAAACGATATTTGTTTCCATATTTTCTAGTGAATCCAGAACCGGATGGATCCTATAAATTTATTCTTAATCGCAAAAAATTAAATAAGTTTATATCGACAGAGCATTTCTAATTAGAGGACTTGCGCACGATGACGAAATTTCATAACATCGATAGATTTAGAAGATCGTTTATTCCTCATTATTTAGTCCCCATACACAAGAAAAGCCTTAAACATTTAAGATTTCGGTTTCTAGAGACATTGTACGAATTCGTGTCTTTTTTTTAGCGTAAGCCCAAGCTCGTTTGTTTTCACGAAATTATTAAAGCCAATTGTGAATTGTCTTAGAAAAAAAATGTCCTCAATCAAAGGCTTACTTAGAAGATTTTTTATACAGAGGACAGCATAGAGAAATATAACGCAAATTTACATGAAACAACCCTATTCAGAAGACTAGGTTTCTTCGTAAGTAAACAAAAAGGTTGCCTTACTCCATCAATTAGATGTAAATATCTAGGCTTTATAATTGATTCTGTCAACTACTCAGTAGAATTAACGAGCGAGAAGAAATCCCATATATTTATAATGATTAAGCTACTTAAATTTAATATAATATGTACGATCAGAGACTGTAGAATTGCAAAAAATTAATAGCAGCTTGCTATCGAATACGCTTACCGCGAAGGTCTCGAAGAGGGAAACATCTTTCGCTTTAATTCTTAATAGTTATAATTGCAATAGCGAGAAAGTAAACTAACAAACTCAGCTAAGCAGATTAATCCAGGAATTTTTAACGTAACAATATATACCGATGCGCCCACATCCAGTTGAGGTACAGTAAGGGAAGATAAAACAGCTTATGGCTTCCGGAATAGTTTAAAGAAAGAACACATAAATTATCTAAAATTTTTTACGAGAGCTTTAAAAGAATTAACTGCGGATCTATAAGATTGTAAAATCCAATACTATCACCATATCCAATATTAATAGCATGAGCGGAATCAAACTCATCAAGTACCATAATTTAGCAAAAAGGATGTGGTAGTTGACCGGAAGGAGGAAAATAATTTTATTTGCATCATACATTGCATCGAAGGAGAATACTGAAGGCAATGCCCTATATCGAATAGGGAATGAGGATGACGAATGGGAATTAACTGATTCGGCTTTGAATAAAGTTATTGAGAAATTTAGAAATGTAATCGTTTTTGTTCCTGGTTATCTGAGAAAAAAACCGGAAATGTAGATGTTACGCCCCGAGGCTTACTATAGGCCGTGTTCCTAACCGTCTCCCTTGATACTACAGTGTCGCAGACAGATTGTCTTACATGACCGGCGAGATATACACAATGTAGCGATAAGCGCATAGTTGTCGTCAAGCAGAGAGTTCTAAAAAACATCGATTCGCCTTCGGTTCGTTATATTACCTACACCAAATCTTGATATTAAAGGCTTTAGTAAAAATAAAAGGAGACAGGCGTTAGGGATTCTGATCGCCCCAAACTGACCGAATCAATCCTGGTATTCGGTTTGCAATTCCCTTCTCAAGGAAGAACCAAGAATCTCCAACTTTATCCTAATCTCCTTCTGTCACTATGCAGATCGAGGATGCATCTCATAACAAAGCATGCTAAGTTTAATAGCAGGAAGATTATCTGCCAAGCATTTACGAAGGATGGGATCGGACAACAACAGATATTATGGTAGCGCCACCAGCAGACGCAACTCTAACGTAGTATGAATCGTCTCTCCGTCAATGGCTGGTTTTCGCAGGAAGAAACAATACATATAGACTTCTTGAACTCTAAACGCGATAGCGTCCTAGATTTTCTAACGGGAAATTTTAACCCGTCTTATGACGCATTTAATTCTCATAGATCAATAATTTCCCTTATTTCAAGCCACAAGTTTGAAGAGGATAAAGTGATTGCCCGTTTTCTGAAAGTAGTTTTCAAATTAAAGACCGCTCGACCAAAGTATGTGTATACTTAAGACATCCATAATGTTGGACTATTTAGAAAAGCTTTATCCGTTAAAAGAGTTGTACCTAAAACATTTTGACTAAGAAGCTTACACTCTCACGGATGTCAAACTCTTGTAAACATTAAAATCAATAATATACATAAATCTGCAAAAGCCCTGGAAATTGAAATCCCTGATACCCTCAAGACGTCAGATCTGAAACATTTTAACCACGGCTAATACTTCCAGAATTCAGGAACAAGTCCAAGTCATGCGTAGCCTCTGCAATATGGAGATATGGTATAGGTAATATAGAAGTAACCAAGAAGATCAGAAATAATAGCTAGCAATTATTCATATCGTTTAAAAAGCATCATAAGTCAATCACAAGGTTTAGTTAGTGGATGAAATCAGTTCTGGAAGACAGTTGCATCAAAACGAACACATTGTCGGCTTATCCAAAGAGGTGCAACATCAACATCTACAGCATTCAAGGAAGTTAACCTGAACGTTAATAGGAGAAGGGCTGAATGAAATTTTATAATCGTCAGACAATAAATGCGGAAGATTATACTAAAGCAATACCAGATTAAGCGTTTAATTAAACATTAAGATATGTGAATTTTTATATCGTTATTTAGCAAACATAACCTCATGTTTTTGTACAGTGTTATACTTTGTTTCTATAGTTTATACTGTTAATTATAACTCACTGCTGTTCAAAGTTTTACGATAATAAAGCGGAATAAAGGAAGAGGAATAGATAAATAAAAGAGATCTTCTACTCCATAAAATTGCCATTTCCAAACGTCTGTATATATAATCCTGAGAACGAGGCTTAAAATATAATTGAAGGATCAAACGAGCTTCACTGAAGTGAAGTTCGATCGCAATTATATGAAGAGCCTTGTTAAAAGAAATTATATCTCATCCAAATTTAAGATACTTTGTGCGCCCTCTCGTCAGATTAGGCAATTTTAAGTTCAAAACTCTAAAAATGAAGAACAAGATGGCGGAATGTCCGCTAACTCCCGGCTGGTTTTTCTTTTGTCTTACTTTCGACGTTATGATATCTAGGGAACAACAGGAAACTACTTGTACAATCTCTTCAAACGCACCTTTTCATATAATTGTGATCCACTTCACTTTAGGAAAACTCGTTTGATGTTAATTACATCGTATTAAAACGTATACTGTATAAAATAATCTATAAATACATATTATATTTCAAAACAAAAGGTATTCTATAGCAAAATTCATTAATGGTTTCGTAACTACGAGTGTCCACGGATCGTCCAGAAAGTAATACCTATTTACATATAAAACATATATAGAAGCTATATAAAACGATAGAATATGTTTATAAAAAGTCACTTAATTTCATTCATACGTTGAAATATATCACGTATATTCGTATTTAAATGACTAATATTGTTATTGTTTAAAATAGCGATGCGAATTAAAGATTCTGCCGATGATGAAGTGCACTTTTCTGTCACACTTTTGCGCTTCTTGAATGTTAAGAACGTCCATCATCCGTTAGGAATTCACTATTGAATTATAGCAGTTCTTGATAATAACGTTATGGATGAATTAAGGTCACTGATAAGACGATGGATACAGGAATCCAATACGGGTAGAAACACTGTAATGTGATCGTAAACATTCTGGACATCCGTCTCTCATTACACAGAATCTCGTGAAACCTGTCTACGATTTCATTACAAATGATGGACGCATCACACGAGCTGCATTTTGCAAAATTGAAAGAACTTTTGGGTCGATAATACCTAGCATGAAACGATGATTTAAAAGAATGTGTGGAATTCAGGTTATGTGAACTCGCGACGGAAATGTAAACTTGTCTTACGTTACGTTAAGTGTTCAAATATTATAAAAAGTCAAAGCGATTGTACTGAAAAATAAATATCCAAGCATATATACTAAAGTTACATATGAAGAAAGCTTTTTAAAATGCACTTCTATTGTGGTTATTTCAAAACGGGTATTATTCTCCGGCTGAACCTGGTTTTTCCAGATACTTATTACGATCAAACAAATGTTCTGATACTTTCGGGCATCAGTTTATCTTAGTATATCTCGTTACGAAAATATAACAAAGTAACCAGCATAGTATTAAATTAGTTGTTAAATCCAAGCAATAAAACCATGTGTCAACTATATAAAAACCCAGAAAAAGCTAATACGTAATGCTCTGCATAATTTGACAGTATGAATGAGATTCAACTGCTTATATTAACTGTATTTACAAAATCGATGTTACTCACCAACGTTCTCGTTGTTAAACATATTTGACGATGGAATTGTCGTAATTAACGATGAAACTCGGAACTTACACGTCCTTAGTCTAAGTTTAAAAGATAGAGTGAAACTAACTAATAAGATTCCGAAAATACGCGGTACATTGAGAAAATACTCGGACTAATACAAAAAAGTTTTACATATAGCCAAACTCTTATTGTTCAATGCTTCCGTTCTTTCTCTATACATTCTTAGTACATACAGTTACTGGAAGCGTCTGAAAAATTTATCTCCTGTAATTTAAACTATTTAAAATAATACGATATCCACAGATTTTTAACGTTTCTCAAAAGCAATGCAGCATATTACATTTTTGACAGTTGGTAGCGTAACAGTTTATTCGACTCACTGACAACTTCACACAATCAATTATCATATGCTGAGATGACAATATATGCAATATACGAAGATGATGTATCATAAACGACTTAATCTGCAAAAAGTGATATCGAAAATTTAAAGATAAAAATTTTGATCTGACAGATACATCTTGTCCTGGACGTCTTGTCACCACGGATTCTGATAAAATCAAGGTCTTAATCGATGGCATCCGCCAGCTAACAACACGAAAGGTTGGTCAGGCATTAAACATATCTGATATGACTGTTTCAAGACATATACGTGACCTTGGGCTGACTAAGAAGTTCGATACTTGGTGCTGTATGAATTAAGCGATAGAAATTTAATCGATCAGATCTGCTTGCGATTCGCTACTGAAACGCATTAAAGGGAATAATTCTTTAAAAGACTCCTCACTGGCAATAAAAAATGGATTGTTTATAATAATGGTAGCCGGCAAAGACCATGGTCGAAATCCAACGAGACACCATAAACGATAGCAAAGGCTGGAATTCATGAAGGCAATCGACGAGAAAAGAAGAGTTGACCAATAGGCAGGGCGTTGTGTTCTTACACGGCAACGCAATGTTTCATTGGATACCAGGCAAAAATTACTAGAATTCGCCTGAGATATTTTGGTGCGTCCATCACAGATTCAGGACCTTATACCCTCCAATGTTCATTTATTCCGTTCGTTGCATGATGTTCTTAATAGTATAGTGTGAAGTTAACAGATTTAAAATATGTGCAAAAATTTCTTGGACATATATTTTATAAGAAACGAATATTTCTGCTGTCAGAAAAATGGCAGAAGACAATCAATCAACATGGAAAATGTATAATTGATTAAAACTATGACTAACTGTTTAAAAAACAATAAAAGAATGGAACAAATTTATATTACAATCTAATACAAAAATTCTCTAGAAATCTGCATAACAGATATCTTCGCTTTTTGAACAGGATAAAAATAACCTACTCATTTATATTGTTTTTTTAGGAACTAGAATCGTTTTAGAACTCTTGAGAAGGAATTATTCGTGAGAAACAATTCTTCATTTTAATAGTACATACTGACGCATTATCTTGAAAAATAAATGAATCTCGATTAATTCCGCTATGTCTTCATACGTATGTAATTTGTACGTAATCAATGCTTTTCAATTTAGCATTAATAAGGCAAATATTTGTTTCCCCTGCATCTGATTCTCATACCAGTCGGTGTTTCATTTAAAATATAAGACTATTCGTAAAAGCGCGAAGATAATACGATCAACTATTCTCTTAGCGGGTAAACAGTAAAGAAAACCTGGACAGTACTGAGTGTTGCTATTATTCTTCGTCGATACGACATATCGTCGTGATGTGTAATACATTGTTTCATCAATAAGTCTATCGCGATGTGTACAGTCGCGTTTACTGAAGTTGCATGTTGTACACACTTGTGATGCATGTATGTATGTACATGTACTTTGTTTGAGTTTTCAAGGGTCCTAATCTAATTTTTAATCACTAAGTACTCAATAACAGTATTCAAGTACTCGTACTTTTTGGTGTAAATTATGTTATTTGTCTCATAGTAAAATGTAAATAATTGAAAGGTTCTGTTTACTTTAACATGATATTAGTAATAATTTGTCAGCATTTGATTTTCAATTCGATAAGAAACGGTAAATATCTTTATCAGGAAAGCGAAAGTTTGAATATAACTCGTTTATGAAAAAGAAGAGAATACATTGTATATATAATGTTGTGAAATTATTGAATCGTTAATCATTGAAGAACATTGTTAACGTAAATTGTCAAGTTGTAAAATATTAAATAACATTAAACATTATTAATTTATTGTTAAACGTATAATCAAAATGATATTAAGAAACAAACGTTCATAATATATATTTACATAAATTAAAATCAACTGCTAGCCAGTTTTGGGCACAATTTATAACAGTTATTATGTTCCCATATTATTACAACTGTTTCCCAATGAATTAATAAGACGGATATCCATCTTGTAGTTCTCAGGTTATTGGTGAATATTTAAGTACAAAATTCAAAGAACAGTGGCTGATTACTTATCGAACTATTCTCTAGTTACCTCGGTCTTCTGATTCGTGTTCCTTATCTTTTTTCCTATGAGTCATTTAAAATTAACGGTCGACGTTATGTCAATTGAAAATATGAAAAGATTTGAAGCAGCGAATGCATACAGCATGTGATGAAGCTAATAATATATAATAACTAATATATAATATATAATAATATTTAATAATAGTAAATAAAAAATAATAACTAATAATCGCAAGATCAGGCAAACGATATATGTAACTGGATCTTGGAAACATCTTGCGTACGACGCAAAGTAACTTCGTAGCATGGCAACATTGTCTCTATCCCCTCCCAGCTCCGAACACACAAACTACGCGATTCAAAATTCACCGTCACTTGACATAAAAATCGATATAATTGTGTGATAGAAATTAAGTTGCGTTAATCCGATGTCTGTCGCATTGCTTCCCTAAGGAGTAAGCGTAATAAAATATAGCCCTATGTCCTTCTGAAGGAAATGTATTTTTCAACGGTGAATATTATTACGATATTTAAATCGTTTGAATAGTTTTTAAAATTACTTCGAAAAAACAGGAAGGACCTCATGTTTTTATAATATTAATATGAAATATGCGTGGATATAGATGTACATATGTCTAAAAAAAAATTGTCATGAAGCATTCAAACCGAATTTAGTTGTTCTTATTATTAAGCATTGTGGTGGATCCACAATGGCATGGGACTGCTCTCCATATTTAAAGTCGTTAATTTACTTGTATATCTCATCAAAGTCGGTACTTTGACAATTTAAGGATATATCAAAATTCTATAAAAAAATTTGCACAGAAGCATTTAATTAGAAAATTTATCCTACGACTCCCACGTCTGGATCTCAAACCCATGGGACATTTATGGGATCATTTAAAAAGGAGTTCAAGAAATAATAAAATTAAATTTTAAGAGGCATTGCAAATAGGCAACGATATCGCTAATAATCTTATCAATTCTATCTGAAAAAACTAAGCCGTTATTCGTAGTAAAAAATATTAGAACGTCATATTAGAGCATAAACATACGTATCTTTTTTATTTTATGTAGATTAATCATATCATGAACTTAGATACCTTCCGAATTATATTCAAAATAAATGTCTATTTTCCTAAAAGCTGTAAGAATATTTTCAAATTTTTTCTTGCTTATATATTTAACAATACTCCCCTAATTTGATTGTAGCAAGATTTTCCATTTATCTAATATTGAATATTTAATACTAATAATTTGGTTTTGAAGTAATAAAATCTGATTTTTCAAACCTGCCAATTTACTTTTTACGATTATATCTTTATACGAACGTTATTCCCTTTTCTCCTTTTCTATGATGCACCAAATTTATATCCAAAATCTTGCCTGAGCTTTTTGAAACATATTGCGGATAAAAAGAATTAATCCATAAGATACTAATAGTAATTTTGTAAATACAGTGATGCCCATCTATTACTTATAAGCAGATTAAATACATACAGAGTGGGTCAATAAAAAATACTACCTAAAATAACTCGTTCTCTGTTTGTTTGATCAAAAAACTTCTTAAATGAATTATGTTACATTTGAAGGGAGTCATCGAATGGATACAGTTGTATTTTTTAATATCATATATTTTCTGACATGTCAAGAGGACCTTGAATTTTTTTAATGGTACCGTATATTTTCTGCGACATTAATCGATCCTGCTGGACATTCTCTACAAAAAAGTATCAACTTATTTATACCGAAAAAGCATTAGTTTGACAGATATTTTAACTTTAATTTGTTAAATTTAGCATATGAAGGACAGAGACAACGTCAGTTGTCCCTTCCAACATAATTCATTTAAAACGTTTTTCGATGAAACCAATGGGTAACGAGTTATTCTAGATAGTTCTGTTTATTGACTCACCATGTAGGTATAAACTGTGATAGTTCAAATCAAATAAACTTTTACTTCTTTACATGACACCATATGATATCTTTTATCTAATGTTGATAACTGTACGGAGCGAATTCAAGCCTACTGTGTTTCCTCAATAATTTATTAAGAGAATCAGTCAAAAATACGTATATTAGTACAAAATACATATATATTAAAAAATACATATATATTAGTATTCTATAATCGAGATAATCCGAATATCGTTGTCTGTACAAATCCGCTATTTTTCGTGCATATATTCTGCATACACAGTACAATAATAATATATCAATTATAACAAATAAATATCGCTTTTACTAAACTGACAAGTTTAAAATACACTTATTACAACAGTATAAACATGTACCATAGCAAGAGAGGCAATCTTTGACAAATACGTTTATACCGTTTGCATTCAGTAAAGCTGCGCACACACTGGCGACAGTTTGTCGTTTCCGAAAAGAGCATGTGTTGATAATGCTTATATGGACGTGCGCGTATTTGACAACGCGACTGTAGGACGACTTTTTTGTTATTAGAGGACGAAGAAATTGAACTGTTGATTGAAAATCATTTTTAATTGATTCGATAGAATAGCATTACTGGATACTTTCATAACTGATTTACTTGTTAATGAGGAAATTTGTTACACTTTAGATCGATCTTTTCATAACGTTACTAGAGAAAAGCAATTGTTCATAAAATCGTTGAATTCCTCTCGATGTCATCTTCGATATTAGATAAAGAAGCGAATAGTATTATTAAAGAAGATCAAGACTCAGGCAAATTTCGATCTTGTATTGAATCAACAAATTTACTATTTCTATTTTTGCAATTTGTTACCAATTGACAGTAAGTGCTGACTAATTTTTGTTCGAAAAATTTTCTTATCAGATGACTGGAAATATCAGAAGAATCAGACAATCATTACGATGAACACCATGTACATAGCTCTATCAGTTAAGCTTCTGATTTATATATAGTTTATTGCAAAATACCAATTCATTTTGATGTATTTAAAATGGAAATTTAAACAAATGGTTGCAGGTGTAACGTCAGAAAAATATTCGTATTTGTACACGTTACGCCGTTGTGAAATCAAAATATTTATAAATTCCACAATCCGTTCGTCGTTTTAAAGTACATAACTGTATGTCTGACATGAATACTTAACATCAGATTGCTACAAGCAATATTGCAAAATTCAACAGCAAATTGAACAACTTGCACGCTTGGGATCTCAGTTCATCGAACTATTAAAATCCGTATATAATGTTTTACTCCACAATAATCTACTGTCGACTGGTAGTCGTATAGCTATATATACACGTTGTTAATACGCTTTTATAACAGAATAAAATTAAGAAAAAAGGGAAAATGTTACGAAAATGATCATAAAAAAGAAAATCTCTTTGATGTATCATTCCACATTTTCCGATACACACAGTGACATTACGCGTGCGTTTTTGAGAATACGAACCAGAGGCACATGTAACGTTGGTCAACGAGGTTGTACCTGCTGGATCACGCGAGAACAACGAAGTAACGTAACAGGCGTCATTGCGCATGCGTCACCTAACATTCAAGAGGAAATGTCACCACTATCGTGTGGCTCTACTGTATTATTCGACCTCGGGATGCTTATCTTATAAAAATCTGCGCACGTTCTCCTTCCTCCCATCGCTGCTCACACGTGAACAATCTTCAATTCGGGTGTTACTACGTGTATATCCAAATTTTCTTTACAATTATCATTAATATTTCCTCTTGTCCTTAGCGTTTTTATCAACTATTCTTTATTTTCTTTATTACTCATCTATATTTATGCCCTTATTATTATTTATTTATCTTTCTTATTTCACTTTCCCCCTTACTGTCGTAATCGTATTCGAAGGACAAAGGGCAGAAACGAGGAATGTTCATTTTTCGTAATTCTCCGTTTTATAGCTCTCTTTATCTAGCAAGCGCAAGATTCTATCACTATGGAAAAACTATTTTTATTTACGGTGAATTGTAGCGTGTAAAAAATCGTATTTATCCTTTTTTATCGTGATTTTCCATACAATGTGAGTTCAGATGAAAAAATCGAATCGAATGTAAAGTAGCGATGCCAAAGAGGAGCCAGAAGAGATGTAAAATAGATAGGCAGATTTTGAGTGACAATTAGTTTATAACAATTGTGAAAAGGCTAAGACTTCAATTCCACGAAAACTTCAGATGTGAAGGTCCGAACCGTTTTGAAACTACAAATGTTGAAGAAAGACAAGCTATTGCGATAAATTTAGCAGTATACATTCAATCAACGCATGTCTCTTATTGTTGAAAGCGATAAGTGTCATTGTAACATGATGTAACATTTCGATATAAAATCAGAATAAAACGAGAAAATATTGCTCAAGAAATAGACATCTGTTTATGTCGATTTATTTTGATTTATGCAATAGAGCACATTCGAAAGTATCCTAAAATTGATAAAACACCTACACTCGATAAAAGAGGCCAACATTCTTCAGAACATTAGAAATTAAATGAAAATTAAAATAAAAAAAAAAAAAGGCGAATCCGAGAACACATTGCTTCCTTTTGAAGAAGGCTGAATCACTAAACTCTATAAAACTCTAAAAAATTATATATACTTATTTGAAAGTTGAATGTTTCTAAAATGTTTGAGATCTCCTATGATGATTAAAATATTTCATATCAAGTTTATGTTTATTTTATGAGAGAAAACGGACTACTCGAATGTAGGTGAGAGTTCAGGAGCAACTTCGACTTCGAGGCAATAGAAATGTACTCTAAAACAAAATATTTCATTGCCTAACATAACGAAGAATGATGTTCATTACAGGAGACAGATTTCTTGTTTAACGTTCATACATTTACTTCAGGAAAATCTGTTTTTTACCTATCTAAAGTTCTTAAGAGAGAAAGGTTCAGATAGAGTTTCTTCGATCCTTTTTTCTTTTAATACAATATCTTGTAGCAAAATGTTCCTTATTTACATTATCTTTTGTGATTCAACAAACGCGATGTGATGGACAGAACGAGAATGTCATTGTAGTTAGATTACTTCATTATACAGGGTGTTTTGATACAGATAGTACCATCGAAAATGATTCCTTATGAAAAAATCAATCGAAGATATAGAAAAACGATTTTTTTGTTTGCGGCCTCGTTTCTGAGAAAATTAAGTTTGAAAATTCTTCGTATACAGGGGCATTCGCCACGCTGTTGACTTAATCGATACTACTATAATGGTATTAGATTGGCTTGTTCATGTGTTTATGATCATGTAAACATTAGCAATGTCATGCTTGGTTTTAGCAGAAAATTGATTTTGCATGCCAGCAAATCACTGGACCTCGCTTCATTGCACATTTCTTTATGGAGTCGCATGAAAGAATTCGTGTATGTCGAATAGCATAGAAATCATGAATAATTATAAAGCATCTGAAGAAATACGAACTCAAAATTCATTGGCATTAGTCCATGTTTCCATGATTCGACAAGCAATTCGTTTACGGCAAGACGCGCGACAATTTCGATAATTCCCTCATTAATGTAAGTTTTAATTCCGCTAAAATAAAATTAATCAATCTCCTTCATAATATCGTCAAAATATAATACTAGCGTATAGTGCGTTCACTTGAGTCAAATGCGTACTCACGCATACGAAGAATTTTCAAATTTAATTTTCTCGAATACCTAGTTGAGAGGAATCCATCCATTTTCTGTTGTACCCAAATATCTTCTCTGTATTTTTCACGAATTAAAAAAATTGAATTCGATTTATATTACTTTCTATGTTAGATGACATTCATATTTAAAATACGATGAAAATATAGAGTTAATCAGAAGACGAGGATGGAGTCACCAAAGGATTGGGTCAATATACTGTGAGATGTACGAAGTAAGCTTTTCAAGTTGTAAAGGTAAATCAAAATATAAGGGAATGAACATTCTTCCTGCGAGAAAGATTTGTCAAGACCATGTGTCTATGTCCATATGTCCATTTTTCATTCAACAAGTAAGAGAATTACGAATATTATGTGATAAGTCTAGGTTTATTTCTTACTTAGCTGCTTATAATGGCTGTTAATTAAGCAGTGTCATCGCCAATAAAAAAGAAGACGGGACAATAAAACAAAGAAAGGAAAGTTTGAACTTCCCAACAAAGCATACACAGAATTGTTAGCTATTTCAAAAATAAGATACCAAGACCTTACAATTCTAAAAAAATTATGTGGTTCTAAGACTCTGCGATTTTATAAGATGATTTTATATTACGTATATTAAAGTATATACATAAGAAACGAAAAAAGAGTGATTGGGTATCAATGAGCATTAACAAGTGGCGTTTTTTTCTTTCAAGTAATGATAGTTTCACTAATAATGGAATCACTTCTTTTTTTTTTCAATTTTTTATGGTATCCAAATTTGACAAGAATTGCAGTTACCATAAAATAATTACTACTTTAATATTTCTTTTTGTAATGTTTAATTAATATATAAACTTCATTTCGTAAAAAAAAAAAACAGTTAAATTCATTGAACGTTGCTTATTTATGGACTAGTGGACTAAAAAAGTTAAAATTAAAACTGAATTTTTTGAATAAACATATTTCGTGATAGTCCTTGTTTTTCTCCCTTACCCTTCATTTATATTTAGTTTAACCAATTATAATATAATAAAAAGTCCTTATTTTTAATGACGTCTTTATTTCAATTAGTTCCTATTACTTCGGCGTATAAGCATTTAAAGTAAAATTCTGATTGTTAATAATTTGATAACACTACACAAATTAATGAACGACAAAATTAATTCAAAGCGTGTGAAACCGATTAAAAATTTATATCCAATCTGAGGCCAGTTAAACAATGAATAATATTATATATTTAATAATTATTATTAATATATTTTGGTATATGAATCGTACAGCGTTTGTGGCAGAAGACCGAGGAAGAAATTGGTGAAACGTGAAAAACGTGTGAAACGTTCCCATATAGAAGGAATCTAAACTTAAATGTAGGAAAACAAGAAATAATAACATGTAGAAAAAAAGGGAGAGAGAAAAAACATGGGTATAGAAAGAGAAGGACTGCAAGATATAAAAACGTTTAAATACTGAAAATCCAACAAATTTAGATGAATGATAAGATCATTTTTATTAATAAAAATCGGTAGTAACATAGATATCGGAAGTTCGAGAATGGGAAAAGAAAAAAAAGTATAAGAAGAATACAGACATAAAATAGATACTACGTAGGGCTATAATAGATAGGAGCACTCCAAAATATATAATGTTAAAAGAGACAAAAAGAAAACAGGTAAGAATCAAAAATCACAGGAGTGGACCTTTGAATTTCTGAATGTATAGAAAAGAAAGAAAAAGAAAAGAAAAATAGGTGCGAGTAGAGAAGAATACTGAAGAAGGACCGAATACGAGCTTTAGGTAAGATTAAACAATTAAAAAGAAAACATAAACACAAGCCAGGAATTAACTGGCAAGGAAAGAGATGTGTATACAAAAACAGAAAAATAAACAGATTTAGATATAATAGAATATACGACAAATATGTCACACAAGATCTATCAACGTATTTAAGAAAGAGAGAAGAAAAGTATAGCTATAGCTATTGTTTGTAAGAGTAAGGCATGGAAATAAGGAAAAGAAAAGTAAATATTAGCTGGAAATGAATTTAATTCTTAAATCTAATTAATAAATCTGTTTACCTATAACGCATGTACCGAACAACGAACTAAAATAAAAGAAACCTACAGCATGTACTGTAGAGAGTATTGTTTATTTAAGCTAGGGTCTCGCATACAAAATACAAATAAATTAAAGTAGTAAACTAACATTTTGATTGATTTTTCTAATATAGACATCTAACTCATTTAAAAAAATTTTGTTTTTCTTGTTTTCTAGAAAGATGTCATTAGAAATATAAACTTGCTTTTGCGAAATTATTTTTTTCTAAATTGGTGTGCAAGAATAACTGAAAATTAATAGGGTGATTAATTCCAAACGAAGATTACTCATCTTATAATAAACTTCGTTGAAAATTATATCTATTATATGACTTATATAAAGTCAACTTACCTGTCGAAAAAAGTTCATTTTACTTCCAAACTAGAACTTTTTCAATTCTCGATGTTCTTTTTAGAAATAAGTATAATGCTAGTACAAATTATCTAACTTTACGAAAATTGTTCACTTTTTGTCTTTTAATGAATATGACAAATGCTACATCCCACGCCAATAGCAATTGATTGTACACTGTACGCTGTCCGATAAATAATAAAAGATGTTCTCTATAATGGAGTGTCTTCTTATATCTCAAGAAAGTTTAGTTTCATATTATCAGTTGACTTTAGAGTTGTTATACAAGAATTTTCATTTAAATACACGTGCTTCTACGGCATGATATATTAAAACGCAAGACTCGTATGACTCGATTCAACTTTCCTGTTCGTTGTAGATAAATGTAGCATCGAATAAAGAAAAATGAATCTGTTTCGACATGATTCGACTCGACTCGGCTCGGATTGGTTCGTAAACTCCTTTTGAAGAACTATAAAATTAATTCAGTAACAACATATGTATGTATGTAAACTCGATACATACGTATGTATGTATATGCTTAATCTATAGACGTAGAAAAATAGCAAGATCAGTCACACTATCGAAACGTTTATGACTCGATTTGTATTCACTAATTTTGACGATCATACAGGCTCGCCAGCATATTCAGAATACTGTTTTTAGCTCCCAAACTTGTATTTTTCTTGTAATCCTTTAATGAATTTGCACTATATTAGATGTATCATCAATACGGAGAACACATAATTGGCGTAATATTATCTGTGTTATCAGAGACTAAAAATTAAATTACCAATTTATCTTTTATTAGTTACTTATTACGTGATTTATATGCCTGGTATAATAAAAGCTTTCCAGCAATTCAATATTTAAATTATCATAATTAATTCAAACTTCTTCTACCGTAACCGACCGAAAAGAATAAATGTGATTTTAAGAAATTGACATTAATTTAAAAAATTTACGAAATATAAAAGGAAAAAATTTGATATAATTGATATGGGTGCAACTAGAGTACAGTGCATGTAATAAAAAAATATAATGTATGAAGAATTTTATAAAAATTATATACATACATAAAGATATCGTAAAAATAATTATAATAATTATGTATGTAAGTGGGCGTGGGCACGAGTGAGTGTATGTAGGATATTGAAAAAAACATATTTGTAAAAATACAAATGAAATGTATTAACATTTAAAGAAATATATTATAAAATATTAACAAACGCAATTACTTTTCGCAGTGTCAACACGTTTAACGTCAATAGTGAATCGTCAATAATTGTTTATAAAGATATTTGCCATGTTTCTGCATGTCAGTAACAGCTAATAGCAACAGCTGCTAGTAACTGTCACAATGAATTTACGTATAATTTTCTATAACAAAGTTGTATTTTACAATTTCTCAATTTGAAGTAGGTAATGAGATAGCCTTTTTACAAATATTCAATATAAAAAATTGACTTGCAAAAACAAGGCGTACACAAATATATGCATGTATGTACGTCTCTAGATATTAGATATGCATCCTTTAGGGACTGTTGATTTAAATGAGCATGGTAACATACAACTGTGGTAAAATAATACTTAGGAACAGAAGTTATTTACAACTATCAATTTATCATCATCGAAATGAGATAAATTTGCCAAATATGAAAATAACAAGTCAATGTGAAAAAACGAATTAATATACATACTTGTTATCAATAAAAATTAAATAAAATTCAATACGTAAAAGTATTATAATTTAAAAATATAAATCAACTGCACTTTATCTCTTAACTTATTGTTAGTCGCAGGTTGACAAATATTTGATATACACTAATTCGAACAAAAATGTCTGTGCATTTGACTAGCAATTTCTAACAAATTTATTATTCGCTAGAACGTGAGTATGCATTATCGGTAGTATCATGGTAATTAATGAATTCAAAATTAACATGTCCTGTTTTGTTGATAATAACCGAACTTTAACATAAAGACATTTAAACAATAGACGTTGTTCCTTCATTTTTAGAGTTCTCCTCTAGAAAATTACATAATTTCCTATAACATTCAAATACCTTTTACATCGTCTTTTTATATTTTCAATTATCTGAATATAAATAACGGATACTGATAAGTATTAATATGAACAAAAAAGATGTCAGAAATAGCAAGTAGAAATAACACGCTAGAAAAAGAAGCTTTCAAAAAAATATTTTTATACTCTTAAAATCGATAAGAAAATGTGTAAACTATCAATTCGATTCTAAATATTTTTTCCTTACATGTTATAATTATTCTGTTATAAGATTATATTGTTATTAGTTTTTTACTAATTCGATATTACTTTATATATATAAATACATATATATATAATTGATGAAAACAAGTAATATATCGAATTAGTAAAAAACTAATAAGAACATAATCTTGTAACAAAATAATTATAACATGTAATTAATTATATATATATACGTAGATAAGTTCGAGAAACTTTCAAAAAAAGGAAAAAAAGCTAATGCTATGAAAGAAGAATATTAAACTTCATTTAGTATCTGCAAGAAAATATTCAAACTGAATAGTATTTTTATCAAAAACGAATTATCTAATTTGATGACATAAAAGTTAATAATAGTACTTTGTACTAGTACTACTAATACACTAATAATAATACTAGTACTCTGAATGGAATTATTATATTACCGTTCATTGAAAAAAGTACAGAGAAGCCATATAGAATTGGCTAAAAATTCAACAACTTTCTAGTTTGTATTAGTCAACATAAAATTTCCATCTAAACCCTGTCGGAAATTATAATTATCAAAAAGACGAATAAGCGATTTATACGATTCTAGATTTAAAACCAACGATATTAAATATTATCGAAATTTAACGGAAAATATATTAATTAATGTTGTTTTAAAAGCCAAAGATTTAGAGGCAAAATACTAATAATTTTTTAAAATTCAAATATTGTATTATTCAAAACATATTATGCAAAGATGAGTTAAGTTATATGCTAGGGCTCTTACCATCCACACTACCTAAATATAAGCACGAGTACTGGCGTGTCCGGGATCAACTTTTCTTTCATGATTATTCAAATATATATGAAACTTTTCTTATATAATTGAGTTTGGCTTAAGGAAACCAAGTTTAATATTAGTTATATTAATATAGTATTGTTAAGAAATTCGCCGCATCTATGGATTTACAGTGGCCCACCAATTTGCAGGACGCCGAGGCCAAGCGGAGAGACTTGAAAAACGCGGATACAGAGGAATAGAGGCGACTGGTCTCTCAAGAGCAGAGGATTCAAGAATTTTTCGCGGATAGTATGTGCATTTCCTGGCTCTATAAACCCAATCTCTTGAAAAAGTCTAGATATCTAGACGCAATACCGGTCCGAACGAATACATATGGGACAAGGGTGGTTCTAAGAAGAGTTAGAAACAGTATTCGCTTCAGATGCAAAAGATGTGATGTCCAAGCCTCGAGTTTACCAGGGTTACATATTAGACATATATATATTCATTAAGACATAGAGAATAAGAAGACATAACGAGGTATGCGACTTGATCATCGAAAAAGCTGTTAAACGATGCACGATATTCGAAGAACCACTGATGAATGTAATGAGTCAGCTGTGTCAGTCTGATGCAGTCATTACAGATCGTGTTACGGTTTACAGTGGACGTTAAAGTATGCTATGAAGACAAAAATAACTTGAATAATGTGTACAAGGACAAAATCAAAAGTACAAAGATACCGCGAAGTTCATTAAACGAAGAATAAATGCAACCACAGCTGTTGTCCTAGCAGTGATGATCGGATGCAAAGAGGCAGTACTCTAAATCAAGGAAGACGAAGACGTCCTTAGAAATTATAAACTAGCATCATGGCCTATGATTACATAAGGCGATCGTTAATTACATTGTTTATTTATTCAAATCGTTTATTCCTTAGACAACCTCAATTTTAACGAGTAACTGCAATGAAAGCTATCTCGTGGCTATGACTAACTTATTTATTGTTTTATATAACGACTGTCTGTGAATTAATGATAACGAAGAAGAAGACTGTCAACTGATATGTCTATGTATACATAACCCATCTCGGCTTTCTACATCGAACGATGCGAATACTGTCATACTTTCGTCCGAGTGGGGCGCGAAGTAGATCCTGCATGAATAAAGTTCAGGGTGACACCTTCTCGCGTCATCCCGAAAGAGTTTTATTAACTTTCTTTAGAATGTGGCAAGTTCCTCAGCAGCGGCGTTGGAAAGGTGTCCTTATTTCGACCAATCCATTCGTGAATTGTTATTGTTATTATTGTTGTTGTTATGGACGCTTTATTATCACCTGGTAAAAGACCTTGTACCTCAGAAGTATACCACACCATCCTTTGGATGTTGGTACAGAAGTAATCAAGTATTGGGATACTCGGATCTAAATCGAGCGAGTAACCAAGTATTCAGTTATATTCGGATACCTGGATGTGAATTCAGTTAGTACCCGAATATCACATTCGGTAGATCCAAGCAATAGTAAGAGCGCTAGTATAAGCTCATAATTAAGTTGATTTGTATTAATTGAAAATTGAGATCTGTGCTGCATCTATTGGTAAAATCGTAAATGAACATTTTTCAAATTATTTGCATAAGTTTTTCTTGAAAACATGCGATGTACGTATATAGCAACGAATGATCAAGATTCAGCATTTTCTTCATTTTAATGTTGACTACGTAAATACAAACGTGTCTATGAACGATTGTTAAAAATATTTAATAATATTCTAGTCGAAAATATAGTTATATACGATCTTTTTACTTTAACAACGTGTAGAGTTACGACAAAACATTTTGAAAATATAAATATAAAATGACCATCAAAAGATACATCTTGGAAGAGACAGAACTTAAAGAGGGGCGTTAAATTTTTTTTATTACACATCGAAGATATGAGCGTTTTTGAAGCAGCTCTTTTATTAGCTGACCATATGAAATTCATTAAATAGAATTATAACTTGAAAAAGTATGTAAAAATTCGGAATAAAAAAAAGATTGAAAGTTGCTGTCTCATCTCAAAAATAGCCTTTTTATCCTTCGCTGTTTTCTTTGTTTATTATAAGAACGCTTTAAGCATGAAATTTGTAAGATTCTTTTCTTATACTATAAGATATATTTATAATGTTTTGTGAAATCCAATTCCATCACGGCCTCGTGAGATACACCAATCAAAAACAGAATAAGTTGAATTATTTTCAACATTCAGCTGGACATATTTATAAACTTAACTTGATGTTCTTTTTAACAGAACATCATTCACAAAGATACTTTTTATAAAAAATTTTAAGACAAGAATGGATTTATATGCGAAACAAAGTTCTACTTTTGACTGCAAATAAATACCAATTAACTATGTATCGTTTGTATTACATTATTAGTAAAAAAAATTCCCATTGGTTAACATTCTAAATACCAATATATATCATATAATCAGGTAGTACTTTGAAAAAAGTCATTGATATTGGGAATTGTATCTATTACTGTTCGAATACATGACTGAGAAACCAATTTTTGTACAAATTTGTGTAACATATTCATATCAACTAATATTACTGCTTCCTTTTTTCCTACATTTTTGCCGTTTTTAATTACCTATATTTTTTAAATGCAAAAATATGTGTTAATTTAGTATAAGAACATAGAACTAAAATATATACGTACATAGATGTATTAGATCTATCGATGAAAATGTTTAAAAAGAAAATCAAATAAAGCAGAAAACGGAAACATTAATGTTAGAGTTGCGCACAAGGCAGTTATAAAATATTGCACACACAGATATATATATAATATAGAAAAGAAATACATAATTAATTGCTTAGAGTGTGAAGAAATAGAGTTATATAAATCATTAAAAGAGATAAAAATCGTATACATGTATTATCAAAAGTAAAAATTGGATTGTATATTTCTGATACAAATGATGATACTTGCTAAAGTCATATCTAATAATTATTTGGTCGTCAATACTTAATTTTCTTTAGAATTTACTACCTATCATTATCCATAACAATAATAGTCGAACATAATATTAAAAAACTAATATAAAGATACTTAACGATAATGCATCCAAAAATCCTAGTCAAATGCTTTATAACTTTTTCGATTCGCTATCTACGCGAATACTAATTGTAATTTCTTTCGATTACAAATAACAAAAAGTGCAAATGCACAATATAGAAATTAAAAAGGAAAACCCCCAATATACGTTTTAAATAAAATTATCCGAAATATGACATCCTCCGAAAAGATGGACATATGGACGTATATACTTAGATTTATCATGATCAAATAAAACGTTAAAACAAATAATTTTGCTATCCGAATTATGCTATTTCATTCGAATTCAACATTGACATAACAACGCAGATTGCTTCTTCTAATTCTAATACATATTCTGTTTGTAACTTGTCCGGACGAATGAAATTGATACGATTAAATTATATGCTATTAAATTTGATTTTGTTTATTGCTATATGCATACTTTGTTTTATACCTACACATTATTTTTATCTTCTTTAGTTCGTATATAGAATATCACCTAATTCTTGCCTACGATAACAGAAAATTTGCTAAATCAGATATATCAGCTATAATACAACGTATTAATCTTTTTCATTCCTCACGCTCACCTCTTTTTCTTGTTTCTTTTTCTTCTCTTTGCTTGTATGTATTTATATGCTTTTAAGGAACAGATATACGTTTCAATATCATTTATATAAAATAAAAACATGTTTGATATTATGGAATATCTGTACAGAGAAAATAATCGTATCGTATAACCTGAAGTCTAGCAAATCGTATGTATTCGATAACATTTTTCTTACTATCATACTAAATTCGAACTTACATTATGAAGAAAAAAGCAACGATTTTCGCTAATCAGGCAAACATAACGAGTATGTCTCTACATACTATCTCATATTAAAATAATCGAATCACGTTGAAAACGAACGAATCAGGCGATTATAGTATTATTCTAATCTCCGTATTCTTTGGTATGCGTAATATGTTAGATAATTACGACGATTCGACAAAAAGATCTTCGCTCAAATAACAAATACAACGATCGCGTTATAGAAGGCACATGAATAAAAAAGATAACAGGTGGTAATGAGTAACTAGCAAGGTTTTAATTAAAAATATCTACGTGAAATTATGTTTAAGAAATAAATTGAGAAACTTGGGTCTTTTTATGTAAAAGACTTGGTAATGTTCGAACAAAGAGATCAATCGAAAACAATACGCAATTACGACGACAAAACGTTTGGTAACAGAAAATATTTGACCGATTACCTACTTCGTGCATGTATTGTTGTGTACACGCGCGTATATGCGTGTAAATAAAAATACATATATATAACGTATGCATATACGTTTACATAGAAAATGAAAAATGTATAAAATATTGCAAAGAGACCGAGAGAGCGGCGGATGATTCTAATCGATCAAGTATAACACCTTGGTTAAATCGTTACGATATTTCGTTTGTTAAAGAGACAAAGATTTACGTATCAGATTCCTATGTACATATATATGTACATATGTATGTATAATAAAGAAAATACGCATATTTCTTGACACGATAATGGAGTAAAGAAATAAAGAAACAGCTCGATACGCGTTTTCCGTTGCGTGCATATGCAGAACGCTTTGGAATGCACGAAAAGAGCGTAAACGTTAGACTAGAGTGTAACTAAATCTTCGATGTTTAGTTCCGATAAAATTATGACAAAGGAAACAAACGTACGATTAAAGAAACGAATGAGTTTTCGAACATACGCGAATGCCGCATATTTATCGTAAATGAAATTAGTTTCCAATGATATAAATATATCGAATATTGATATACCGATATCGCAGTAAATGCGGGATGAACGAAGCACTGAAAATTTGAGAAAAAGCTTTTGTTCTGAGAAATAAAGTATATATGTATATCGAACCGATGATTAACGAACCTTGTTTGTCACTTTGTAACATTAATGATCGAAAAGTGTGAAAATTTGTCTTTGACACGATACGCAAGGATGGCAAGAGAAGAAAAAATGAGTGTGAGACGCCTTACACAATCGTCGCATGATCAAAAAGGAAAAAAATGACGAGGAATCTGCTGTTGTGGCTACCGCTGTCCATAAATGATTTGATAGGATAGCGTATAAAAAGTAGTACGCAAGAAGACGCGGAGTAGGCGGGGTGGGATGGAGAGGAAGTGTTAGGGACGTTGGTGATGAAAAAGAAAAGAATTAAAAGAAAAAATAATTAGGAGAAATACAAGTATAAAATCGGCATGGTATCCGGCGATGTTTCGCAGGCACCGAGGAAACACGTTCGTCGAATACTCGTACGAATATAGGGACGCAAATAGTGCATGTAGTACGGTTGAGAAAAAGCCATCACCGCACGTGCCAAAGACCAAGATTTAACGTACTCAATTGCGGCAACTTCATAATCCTCTCTAGACCGTTGGTACTTATCCTGGTGCATCCATAAAGATCGATACATTTCAAATGTTTCATACTCTCGGCAATGGTGTAGAGTCCTTTATCCGTTAATCTGCTGCACTGGCCGATGTTCAGTGTTTCGAGATCGTGCAAGGTCTTTGCGATCTTACAGATACCTTCGTCGCTGATTTGACAGGCAGAGAGAGAAAGTAATTTCAAATTAAACAATCCTTGAGAAATGTGAACGAGCGCTTGATCTCCAATCTTGTCGCAGAACGATACATCCAACGAGGAAATCCTGCTGCCACCTTCCGCGAGATAAGCCATACCGATGTCGGAGATATTATCGCAGGATCGAAGATTCAGTTCGCGCAAGCTAGACATCTTGGCCAGATGTTTCAACCCAGAATCGGTGATGCACACACAAAACGAAAGGTTAATGGATTTCAAAGTAGTTAAACCGATCGACACGTGCCTGAGGGCTTCGTCGCTCAACCGCTGACAATCTTGAAGACTCAAATGCTCCAACGCGAGATTTCCCCCGGCTGATTCTCGATTTACACCAGCCAAATGAGCGATACCCAAATCAGATACTTGCCAACAGCTTCGTAAATCGAGTCTTTTTAACTTTTTCAAATTCCATGCTATACAGAGAAGCCCTCCGTTTGTAATGTTACAGCAACCACCGAGTTCTAAATGCTCAAGATTTTTTAAATACTGCACTATCCTACCGAGAGAAATATCCGACACTTGTTTGCACAGTGAAAGATTCAGTTCGATAAGCGTGGCATATTCTTGACAGAAAGCGTTGATTAAGCCTACATCGGTGATATTATAGCAACCTGAAAGATTCAAGGCCTCCAAGTTCGGCACGCCTTTCAAAACATCGCCGAGACCTCTTCGCAATGACAATACCTGGACCCTTTTTACCCCTCTTCTTACCAGGCTAGCAAATAATGCCGGGGCCTGCTTTCTTAGGTGTAACCTGGCCTCAACCCCTCGCCAGACAGACCGGTAATATGCCGCGTCTCTCCACGCGGTACATACTTGGGCAGCGCGTCCTTTATCCCTGACCTCCAGGTAGCTAAAGATCAGCGCCAATATTTCAGGATACAGGCAGGAGATATGCGTGCTCGGTACAGTGACAGTACCACGAGCAGTTACTTGCGGTTGTTGCCTCGACGAGAGACCTTGCGCGTACACCGGTAGGCCAGTCGTCGCACCGCTGGTATAATGTGACGGCGCGTTACTTGAGTTGTAAAGAATCCCCTGACTCTGCGGCGACGTCGGTATCGCAGCCAGGTGCGGCTGGTGTAACTGATAATAGTGTCCTGAACGATGAAGCAACGTTGTGCCGCGACTTGGCGTCAATGCCGGAAGTTCCGTCATCAACAGCTGACTTTCCTCCATCTTGCCCACTGATATATACACACGCGCACACACATATACACGTTTTTCAAAAACTTCGAGCCTTCACAATTATATCGCGCACGTTTCCTTCTTTCTTCTCTTTGTTTCTTCTTTCCCGTTTCCTTTGCCTTACCGTCTCTTCCTCTCCCTTCCCTTTCCTTTCCTTTCCTTTCCTTTCCTTCCCTTCCCTTCCCTTCCCTTCCCCAATATCCTCCAGTCCGTCTTTATGGAATCATCTCTTCACACCTCTGACTCTCGCTTTTCCTTTCTTCCATGCACCGCTATTCTCCTTCTTCCTCGCACTCAACGATCTTGTACCATGCACGATTCATATTTCAAGTACGATCTTCAATTCTTTCATCTAAATATTAATTCGAGATCGGCGATAATCAGTCTTGAACAGTTTACTTTTCTGTCGTACCGATCGTTTGATTAAATTTATCAGCAACGGTAAACCCATTCTAACTAACAAAACGAAACAAAAGGGAGAAAGTTCGTCGATTGTTTTGCTTTACGATTTTCTGTCCCACGCGGATCGCTTAGCACTCGCGAAACACCGCATATCACATGTAACACTACCGTATTTTTCGATTCCTATTTCCCTTCTTCCACGCGTTTCGCTTTCTTCCTTCTTTCTTGTTCTCTATATTTCTCTCCCTTACTCGCTCGTTCCCTCGCTCCTTCCCCAAGCTCCCTCCTTTAACCTCCCTCACACCGTCCTTCTCTTCTTCTTCTCTTTCTATATATGTACAAATACGTGTATATATTCATCTACTATAGAGTACATACACACACGCGCGCACGCGCGCGCGCGTGTGCGTGCGTGTGCTTGACTGCCCGTGTATATAACGTTATTACGTATCTGTATCTGTAAGCGCGCCCGCAAGCGCGCGTATCTATATACGTGTGCATACGCGTACGTCGTGCGTGTCGTGCGTACAATGTGTAGTAAATTTTTCTTTCTCTTTCTTCGATGTTTGTTATCACCCCACCAGCACTTCCCCTCACTATTCTGAACTTTTTCTCGCTTGCGATCGTTGATTTCTTTTCGATTCTGCTCTCTTTACCACAGTTATTACTTCTTCTTAGACGCGATACGAGTATCAGCGATACTCACACGCACACCGCCGTTATCTCCTTTCCAGGTAAAAACAAATTATGAACAAATTATGTCAAGCGTCAAATTGATTCTTTTCCACACTCTGATATTGTGATATTGTCTTTGTATTCACTGCCTTAACGGTTAAACGTGTCACCAAAACCACTCGCGTAACTGGCTTACTGGCTTCAAAACGAGACACATTGCCAAAACATAAACCGGTGCGCTGCCAGTCGCGAACTGTTGTTCCAGTTACCTAAGGTTAGATGTCGTGTCGTCGCTCTGTTATAGAAGGAGAGCAAACTTCATTCTAGCGAAATCCCGATTGGCTGCCAGCACTCGAGTCTTAGTCACGTGACTACGTTGGCGAATATCGATTCGGGTTGCGCTGCGGCGGCATTTTTAAGTTTTCGTCAGGAGGTGGGGGTACGACACCGTGTATTCCGAATCACGTTGCTAGAACACCTTTCCTTAAATTTTCCTGACATACTGTATTCTTATTTTATACAACCTTTTTTCATTGATTTTGATTTTCTTTATTTTACAGTATCTTTTTTTCATTATTAATTTGAGAAAGGAAAGAAATGGAATTCGTTCCTTACGTTTTTTACCCTGTATTGTAACGTTTTAATAATTATCAATAATCTTCATGAGAGATTAAACAGTTACAATATTATTTTCGTATAATTTATTTTAATTGGAATTACATAACGTTACGAAATAGTAAATAGTTGCATACGAAAAAGTAAAATAAAAATTCGTTATAAATATATATATAAGATATATTTCTATTAATATATTGTTTAAGTAATGGAGAATAATTACAAAAATTTATATACTGTTCAATAGATGAAACATTTTACAAACAAAACAAAGCGAGGCAATGTTACAATTACATTACATGAAAATTATATGTAAATTTAAAATAATCAGTTCATAAACTTCATTACGCATAAAATATCTCCCATATTTTAATTAGCATAGATTATTTTTAAAATGGTAAGTGGTTCTGTAGTACATACTCTATATTTAAAAGTAATTATTTAAGAGAAATTATTATAAATGAAACTATTATAATACATTACGTTTACGCTTACGTTAGAAAAATTGAAAAAGGTTAGAGGTAATATTTTTGTGTAATATACAAAATAATAATATATAAACTAAAATTTTACCAGTATTTGACTCTAATATATATTGACTCTGATAGTAGGTAGTTCATATATATATATATATATATATATATACACACACACATATGAACCTACTACATAATGTTACTACGCGTTTATATGCTGCGTGCGCGCGTGTATGTATATATATACACGTTGCCTTATTATTATAAAATAATATAAAATAATATGTAACTGCTCAACTTAATATTAATCAATGTGATAAATATTCCATAGAATTAAAGTTATTTAATAATCTTTCTGTTCAGCAGAATATGAAACACGTTGAATAAGATCAATCTAAAATATGTGAGTGCTACAAATTTTAGAGTTTAATGACAAAGGATATGTATATATGTATGTATGTATGTATGTATCAATATATGTCTATATATATACTATGTAAGTATGGATAACAATACTAGTGTCATAATATATGTATAAATTACACTGTATATCATTTTACGCATCTATAACAATTCGTTATATGTAATTCTTATTAATTTATATAGTTACATGTAAAAATTTTTATATTATTCTTTTTATATACAAATTTTACAGATTCTCCTTTAAAAATTGTGAGGTTACACAATTTATATTTGCATATGCACATATATATATATATATATACAGATATATAATAAATAATGTTTGTTTCAGCGATATTAGATAATATTTTACCGAATATTTGTTAAACCGTTTATAATTCATATTACTATTTTTAATTTATATTATTCTTTACCAATAAGTTTTACTACTTTTTAAACATAATTTAATTGAATAAACAATTTTCTCTTTTTTTCTTTCTTAGATTTTAGTCTCTTCTGCTTTTGAGATTTCATTTTTGAAAAAAAAGTTTACATATATATCTAATGATTTATAAATTAAAATAATGCGAGTAATTTTAATTACTTGAATAATACGATTATATTATATTTATAGTACTTGATCTTATAACATATGCTTGATCATTAAATGAAAATTCATTCCTAATAAGAAAAAAAGATATATCGTACAATAATCATTAGTTCCATTACTGACATCCTTATTATCCTTATTACCCTTTTGTATTTAAGGGGTTTGAAGGAGTCCTGTATTCTTTACAAAATGCCTTCATTAGCTTTATTATTGTTTTTAAAGAATAATCAGTAGAAAACAACCTTCTTATATGTAATAATTAAATTTGAATTGAAACTATAATACAAAACAACTAAATCAACTAAATTAAGGATAAAATTTAAATATCGTATGACTGCAAAAGTTAGCTTCATATTTCTTAAACTTTAATTGTTTTTAATTTTATATTTTCCTATATCCTACTCATTATAAATAATACACACTGATTGTTGATAATTCCATGTTTATTACATATGCTTATTTATTATACAAATACTATTATTTCTACATATATATAAATTTATTAATCAAAATTATTCATAATGTATCAATATTTAATGATTCTATGTATTTTTTAATTTCTAGTGTTAACTTTTAGTTCAACAAAATTTTGAAATCAATATAAAACATATAATGGCTATGAAATATTATAATTATTATAATATTATTTAGTATTAGTTTCACATAAATTACATAGCTATAAGCAATTAATTTAAATATACATGAGATAAATTTATCTTTCACAAAGATGATTAATAATTTATTTTAGCATTTAGTAATGTACTAAAGTTTATATTGCTATACATCACAAATCTTGAATTATATACAAAATAATGTTATTTAAGAAAAGTAATGTTATACATATTTGTTGCTTTTAATGCAGGGTTTTTAATCAACAACTTTGCTTCGCGAACCATATATTTTTCTTGATTATAAAAATTGGGAATAAAATTAGGAAAATTTTTAAGATACAAACCATTCAATTTAATAAGAAAATTAATAAAAAAAAAAACTAATTTAATCCGTATTCCCTGTTTGAAATTTTATTCTTATCCGTATCTAGAACTCCAAAAATACTTTTGATCTAGTTTTCAAAAATTGTATTGCAATGCGTAAGGAAACTTTATTGCTTATTGAATAAAATATAATATAAAAGCAATTTCTAAACCTTACAGATATTAACCCCTATGAAAATGTATTATTTTACAAAAATTTTTAATATTTATTGTCTTGTATTTATGATATCAAAAATAAAACATAAGGGTTAAACCAAAAAGGAAATTATTCTAACATCTTCTAATACCAATGCTTAATGTTACTTTTTGTAATTAAATTGATTTAGTCATGACAAATATATTTAAACGTATTCATATTTCCTGTTAATTTTTACATTTTAATAGTAACTACTTGATAACAATAATTTTTGCGAACATATTTTTATTTTTTTATAAACTTTTTTTGCAATATTATATTCCTGTTCATAATTGCTGAAAACAAAGAAGTATATAAAAATGCACGATATCCAATGCTTTAATTTATAATTATCATAGAACTTAAATGTAAATAAAAATGGGAAAGGCAATAAATAATCTAAAAGAAATATGAAGTATATTCACACACAACACACATGTACACGTAGATTCTATTTATTTATATTTTAAAGTATATAATAATTCATATTACAATGTTATAACTGTATAACAGTAAACAATATTGAATATGCTTGATTGGAATATTTGTAATATGCCACTAAAACTGGCAAGTAGAATATTTACATATTATAGGATGCCGCTTCATTCCCTCATTTGAAAGATATGTTATTTTGACCAAAACTTTGCAATATCAATTACAATAATTCACGGAGTTGTTCTTAACGGTATTACAGCGGCAGCTAGATAAGTATCCTAACTATTATCACAGATGATAAAATACGTTTATTGTGTTATTATAGCATATATAACATGTCAATCATATTTATTATCAAATTACTGGCAAATTATTACATGTCTATAAGTTTATCTTTTCAATAATTACAAAATGTTTAACTTTAAACGTTTATATGTAATACATACTTAAAAAATTTGCTAATAACTTTACTTAAATTATTATGATAATGGAAACACTTATAATAGTTTCAGCAATGAAACTGATTGCAAACAAAATAAAAATTTCAGTTCATATTATTTAAAAAATTAATTATTTGAATCAAGTTCATAAAAATAAAAATTTCGCAAATGCTAGTAGTATTGTATTAACATATTGCAAGGTATACTTTATGGAATTCAAGTCTACGACATATATTCATATTGAAAAAATAAATAGTTAAAATTTTTTTCAATTTGTTAATTCAGTTTTTAAATAATGAATAGCCTGTGTTTATATTTTAATTGAATTTATAATATTTAAATTGACACAGTGTAACCTTTCTTTCATCAATTAAACAGCTTGCCTCTGTTATACCGTAAATATATTACTGTTTATTTCAATTTGATTTGTAAAGTCCATTCTAAAGCGTCATCAAACTACAGGAACTTTGTACAATGAATATGCACAAAATTGTCTGAACCTGCTGATGAAGATAGATCGTCTTCTGTTTATTAAATAGCATGTCTTATCTATGTTGAATTCACATTATGGTAACTTATTAAGAAAAATTTATCCGTAATCATTCAAATCTCACATACATTATTTTACGTTTTTTCAATTTTATTCAATAAATTTAGATTGAGCTTTGTACAATATATTTCTTTGTCTTCTACTTTATACCACTTTTCTTTATAAATAATATTTTGCAATAAAAAGAATGGATAAGAAGCAGCTATGTATATAATTTAATTCATTTTTCTTTTTTGTGCTAATTTTTTGTAAATTGTAAATTGTACAATATAAATAGGCCTGTTCCTAATGCCACATTCAAAATATGCAGCTTGTTGAAAAGTGTGTTACTTACAAAGTTACTTTTACTAAATAAACACTACACACTCATAACATTTGCATCCTATGTATATTGAACATTACTAGCATCAAAGTATATTTCTATGAGAATACAATCTTCGATGTTGTAATTTAGATACAAAACTTAATAGTTTTAAAAAATGTTGGTATTACATTACATGATCATTTTGTTGCTATAGCATGCTCTCTGTTTTAGTTTTGTTTCATTTTTGTTACTCTATTAAATGGTATTAAGAACAGATTGCATGCTTATACAATTCTGTTAACAACACTTTTTTTTATGCTGTTTTGTGCTTTTCCTTAAATTGACTGTTTCACTGGTTTGTATAGCTTGTCGTTCCTTCCTTTCTTTTTTGGTTCTTAATACTTGCCGTGTTATAGCCATAAACATCTAAATGCAACAAATTAATATAAATTAAAGTTATGTCACTATCAAATTTAACATATTTATTTACTTATTTATTTAGTACTAAAGAAGTCCTACATTACCTTTATCAAAAAAAAAATCTCTTTAATAGCAAATATAAATCAGAAATGTAGAAAAAAACTTGTTTCTTTGAAGTTTAGTTTTTTAAAAAATTAGTTCTATAATACTCCATAAAATAAAGAAATGATATAATCTCTCTTACAGAAATAAAATTTGATAGAAATATAATCATTTCAATAGAAAGGAAAAGATGGCTGTATAAAACTAATATAGCAGATTAAAAATAAATAAATAGCAATTTGATTTGTATTAATCTAAAATATTAAGTGTATATTTTTTAAAATTACTTTTCATTGTAATATTTAATATAATTTTCTAAAAAAATAATCTTATTAAATAATTGATTGGTTTGAAATTTGGTACATATATGGAGTAAATTTCCTTGGTATATAATTTTTAAATATCGATATTCAATGAAGCATATATACTTGTGTACATAAGAACAGAAAATGATAATTTCTAACAATATATATAAAACAAACCAATGTTTCGACATCAAACACAACTTCACAAAATTTTACATAAATAATTAAACAAAAGTTAAATGATAGGAAAGTGCCTAATTATTTGTGGTTTATATCAATACACTTTCCATAGTTCAAGAAAAAAGACCATGATGTATAAAACATTTCTTATTTAAAATAATATTATGCATTTTAATAATATTATAATGAGAAACTTTGTTGGTCTTTTTATTGAATATTTCGTATTATAAAAAAATTATAAAATATGCAGAATATGAAACTGGTAGGTAGTATGTCTTCATATATCTACATAAATGAAGACAATGTAGTAAAATATGTGTAGCATAGCAAGTACAACTGTTAGCGTAGCAGTAACAAACACTATTTAAATCCGACAAATCTAATAATAAAAAAAAGATAATGAAAAATATAAATTATTAAGAGATAATATCATATGAAAATCATTGTATGAAAATCAAAAAAAAAAAATTATTTTATAAAATTTGTTAGAAAAATAAACAAAAGGTCTATAAGTTTCTGAGTAATATATGCAATTGCCATATTGTTAAAATATGTTCATATTCTTATTTAAAAATACAATCATTAATTTCAAAAGATAGGTTATCATATGGTGGCATTTAAAAAACTGTAAACAACATTGAAATAATCAATTACTAATAATAAATATGAAATATATGTATAAGTACATTGAACTATATCAAATATTAGATCTTACAAATTATTATTTATAAAAACATGTTGTAACATGAATCATAGATTCACGTATACTGTATCATACTTACTTCTTGCACATTTATATTGTCTTTAGCAGAAGTTTCAAATAACTGAATTCCCATTTGATTAGCAAATCTTTGTGCATCTTCTGTTAATACCACCTTCTCATTAGGTGCATCATTTTTATTTCCTACAAGTACCCTGTTGACCACATCACAATTTTGTTCGATTTCATGTAACCATCTTTTAACATTAGCAAAAGAATCACCACTGGTCACATCATACACAACTATAACACCATGTGTTCCCCTGTAGTAAGTTGAAGTTATTGTCCGAAAACGTTCTTGTCCAGCTGTATCCCAAATTTGGAGCTTTACTCTCTCACCATCTATATCCACAGTTTGAATTTTAAAATCCACTCCTATTGTCGTTATGTAACTGCCATTAAAAGTATTGTCAGCAAATCGTAATAGCAGAGAACTTTTACCTACTCCTTAAACAAAAAATGAAAAAGAAATGTTGAATATAATTTAACAAATGCAGTTCATATAAATACAAATATGTTTATGTAATATAATAAATATAGATTATTATAATCTGATAGATGATAAATAAAACATAACTGTTATTGACAAAAATAATTTTTATATAATAGAGAAAGCCCTAGCTAAGATGATACAAATTAGTTTCTCAAAGCTTACTAAATGTAGCGACTTTTTTTGCCTTATTATTATATATTACAATCTTTAATATTATTAATGGAGTATTTTTAATCAATCCATCAGGAAGTACTTCAGTTTTCAAATAGTTTCCTTCAACATTACCTAAAACATTTATTTTTATTTTGTGTAATTACAAAGATGTGATAAAAAATAAACACACAATTTAGTAATAAACAGATGCGATATCTATAGTATAAATGTAAATGATATTCATTCTTTGAAAACATATTAGAAATAATATATATAACCAACAATAATTCCAATGACAGAAAACAACAAAAAAATATATTTATAAACCATAGAGTTCGATCAATATAGAAAAATTAATAATTTTCTCAATGTAACATAATAAAATTAGTTAAATTTTAAATAAATAGCATTTTAAATAACTGAAAAAGTAATGTCTAAACAAGTAAATAATAAAAAACATATACATTATATGTTATATTACATTTAATAGTATTAGAAAAAGTAAATTGTAACATTTATCCAAGGATATTTTATATAAATCATTTGTTTAATCAATTTATAATATTCTTAATATAATCTTAGTATATAGTATAGTATAATCTTAGCTTACATTTAATTACGTTTAATTAAGTTTCTAATATCAAATAATTTGTACTTAATATTATGCCTGATGAAAGAATATTATGGGTGATTCTTTAAATATTGTAACAAAATACTTCATTTGAATTCTATATTTACTACTTTTGAAAGAATCAACATTTACGGAGTGACACTCCTTAAATTACAAAACTTTATGAAACTCTAAGATAAGGATTGATATTATAATATTTTGAAAAAGTATATAAAAACAATATATAAAATTTGAAGTAAGACATAATATATTATTGCTTTTACTGATATGAAATATTATATGATAATAGTTAATGGTAGGCACATTTTCATTTATTGGAATTTTAATGCTAAACATGTTTTCAAATAAAATATATGTAAGAATATTCAGGTTTGTTAAATTCATTCCAAATTAGAAAAAGAAAGTTGATGACTAAACTAATAATTATATCATTGTTTCTTCTTGTTAGTTAAAATCAAATATATATTACAATTAAAAGAACATATAATATATACATTTATTTTACTTTGCATATACGTATATTATTGATATTATAGTCTCCAAGATAATTCCTCAAACGGAGGAACCATCAGTACGATAAACTAATAATAAAATCATAGCATTGAACATAATCTACTATCACTAATCAAAATTAACAAACTTAATAAAATGCAAAATATAAATTATGTAAATGTACATAACATTATGTAAATGTAACAAAAAAATAGTTCTTTTCAATAAATAATGAAATAATTGGATTTACATTAATTTTGTAAATTCATTAAAATTGTATACTTTCAAATACTTTGCAATAAGCCATATCATAAAATCTTAAACAAAATATTAGCTTAGTTCTTATAATAATATTCTTGCAAATTTTTAATTTAATAAAATAAGTAGAAAAAATATATAGGAAAAATATTTCTATTGTCTTCATTAAAAAGGAATTTTAATGACTCATTTATATTAAGTACACAATAAAACTTGATTCTATTTTATTATTTATATCTTATTATATTATTATAACATCAAAGTTTTACAAAATTGCATTCAATATTGAATATTAAAGCACTTTTTGAGATTGTCAAAAAATTTTTAAATATATAATATATCCAAAAGTTTCAAAGACTGTTACAAGGTATAGATAACGAACTTGTTCATCATAATTACTTGTAATATAATATAAATACCTATAAATTACTGATTTACTTAATAATATTAATTATACAATTCTAAGGAATCCTATGTATATTCTTAATTGTACATTAAAAAGAAAATCATTTGTAAATAGCAAATTTTAATGAAATTGTGGAAAAGTAAAAATTTTCTTAATGAAATTTTCTTCTTTTGTTATTATCATATGAAATATAATTTTCTGATAATTTTAATTATGATAAATTTATGTTGTCTATTTTTTATCAAAAATATAAATAGCATTATATTCTTCTGTATAATTTTTAACTTATCATAGAGTACAATTATATTTGTTTATTATTGAATATCCTTAACAGCAATGAAAATTTGTGCACTTACCACTATCTCCTATTATTAGAAGCTTAAATAAATGATCATATTCCCGGGCCATTTTGACATGTATGACGTTCAGGTCTATCAAACGTTTCCTCGTAAAAACAGTTCGAAATATAGACGATACATTCACCGTATCGTAAATAGTTTGAATTATCTATGAAAAAATGCGGGAAATGAAATTGCTAACTTGATATAAATTGAAACAACGTTTGCGGCTTAGTCCAAGTAAAAGACTCCGGTATCAAATAAGCGCCATGTTTATTTGCTGTGATATCACAATTCATTATCACCACTGAGGAAAAATTATATTCGTTAACAATGATAACTATTTCACATTAATTTAAAATAATAATTAGTATATTTTATCTATTTCAAAAACCATATTTTTATGAAAGAAAAGAAATTTAAATGTATTTAGTAATAATTATCATTAAAGTTAAAGAAGAAGAAAGTTTTCAGAAATATGTATGTAGGCACATATTTTTTTAACAAAAAAGTAAATGATCTCAAAATATTAAATAAATTACAAACCACAATTTTGCATTACTACTCAATTAAAAGACAAGTATTTTATTTGTAAAGATATAGCAAATGTCGGAACACTATATATGTACATACATGAACATGATTTATCAATATCATTCGTAACTACATGTCTATGGCACTATTTCATCCTTTACTATTATAAATTCTCATCATACTACGGCTATATATGTATACGTTTCTCTCTCTCTCTCTCTCTCTCTCTCTCTCTCTCTCTCTCTCTCTCTCTCTCTCTCTCTCTCTCTCTCTCTCTCTCTCTCTCTCTCTCTCTCTGTGTGTGTGTGTGTGTGTGTGTGTGTGTGTGTGTGTGTGTGTGTGTGTATGCATGTATGATATTAAAGAAAACCTGGTATGGATAATTTAAAAGATAAGAATTTAGTAGATATTTGTAATGATTCTCTTGCTCTGCTTCTCCTTCTCCTTTTCCATCTTATTCTTACTTATTATTTGTTTTATTCTTTATTATTTTTTTCCTTAACCTTATGGAATAATATTGCAAAGGTGTCGGTGACTTCAGAAAATTGTAATATTTTCTACAAATGTGTAAATAAACATTAAAATGCCAAACTGTTCATTTTACTAATTTATATGATAGCTTATAGAAAAATAGAAAAAATGTTTGTTATGAAGTCTATAAATCTAGTCGCTCCAGCGACTTTTTGATATCTTTAATGTAACGTAATAAATCATTATTACAATACCCTAAATATTTAGCATAAATGGGAGAATATTCTGTACAAAATTTCTGTACAGTTAATAATTTATATATGCATATGCAGAAGTAAAATGTAGTTTTCTTAAGGATTCATCTAATTGAAGGTTATCCTAAAGTATTACTTACTATTCTTATTCTTATTTAAGGTGTACAAATTCTAACTCTTTCTTATACAACTATTACAATTTTTCTGGAAAAGAAAATATAGAAAAGAACAAATAACTTATATATCAAGTATCTAGGTAGATTATAATTATCCTAAAAAGCTTATATTTATTAAGAAAGCTGTGTAATTTTTATAAACATAAGAAAACTATATATACAGAAACATGTTTTATATAATATTATATGGAAAGACATATACTACATTATCGCATCTTTACGTACTGCAATTACGTATTAAAGAAAAATATATAAAAAAATTTCCAGAGATAGTAGATAAAATTCAAACCAAGACTTAATTTTTTGCTATCTGTGATATGACATTAATATATTTTAAATGTATAGAGCATTGTTCTAATTGCTGTTGGCACATTAACCAAAGTAAAAATGCTTTTATTTAAAGCTAAACTATCATGTGATAATTTCAAATTCATTGCTTCTGCAATGTGTTAAAATAGAAAATAGAAAATATATAATATATAAAATATACAAGTTATAAAAGTATATAAAAACAAGAGATGATCTTAAAATCTTTAAAATGGCATCACTTTCAGACTGAATATATACACCAGGTCATATATTGTTCAAAACTATTTAATTTTGTCTAATGAACATTTTTTCTTGCTTCTACAGTTTCAGAACTGTAGTTTATTCTAGTTACACGGGATACCCTATATACATATTTCTAAATATTGGAATATTAGTATTTGTAAATATATTTAAACTTATGATTTGAATATTAGTCTGTCAAGTTTAATAAGTATTTAAATAAGATTTGATAGTACAAGATTTATTCTTATTCAGAACTGTAGTTTATTCTAGTTACACGGGATACCCTATATACATATTTCTAAATATTGGAATATTAGTATTTGTAAATATATTTAAACTTATGATTTGAATATTAGTCTGTCAAGTTTAATGAGTATTTAAATAAGATTTGATAGTACAAGATTTATTCTTATTCTTATCAGTTAAATCATCTTTTCTTTTCTATAAAACTCTCAATAAAGATTCTTCATATGATTTTCATTTTGTTTTAAATATTTTCACAAAAAAAAAAATATTTACTGGATTTACATTTGTCACGCACTGTTCTCTTAGTTCTCTATTTCTCTCTATTTCTCTATTATGAATGATCAAAGCAGTAGTCAAAATAAATGTTCTTACTTATTATACTTAGATTTGTTCTATATCTGTGTGTAAACTCTAACTCTTCTGTGGCAGAAAAGTTGTGGGTCTTATATATAATTCTTACATGTACTTCTTGATACACCTATTTGGTTGAAAAGTGATGCATGCTAAAATTTGTTAAGTTAAATTTGATAAATAAGTTAAGTTTAAAGATGCATTGATATTATAGGACAATAATTTGAACATTTTTTCTGAACTGTTACATTTGAATACATGCGAAATCATCATAAAGACTAGAAAATATTCAAATAAAAATAATTTTGTTTGCAATATATACTTATTTTTACAATTAATTTAGTCATATTAGAAATTGATATTGGAAAGTATAAATTTACATTATAGAGAAGTAGAAACTATTAGCCAAACTTTAAATTTTACAATAAAACATCCACATACAAATTTTTTCTCTCTCAATAGCATTTATCCCTTCTAGATAACTATGTCATTAATATCAAACATGACACCAATAAATATGTTTATGTAGTGAAATTCATACGGTTTAAGTCACAATAAGTAATAATATTTAAAAATAAAAAAACCGATATATTTTCAAGCCAAGCAAAGTTATTACAATACATCTATTTTGGAATAATTTCTTCATGAAATTTAAATGAGTCATTCAGGGGAATAATATGAAAAAGCTAGGTATATAGATATATAAATAAGTTCTCATGGTTTCTTACAAAAATATATTTATTAAAAAAAACGTTCCAATAGTTTTAATCAAAGTCCCATTATTTTTTGCTATTTCATAGGCAATATATAGATTACATTATGAAAAATGTTTTATTTTTTGAAGCAAAAAAGTTATCAATTCAATTTCTTGACTGTGAAAGCTTATACATCAATAGTTTAATACATTAATTCTTTATACATCAATATTCTAATAAATAATTTTTCTTAGTTAATCATCATATCATTAGAGTAATTATAAATAATTTTTTGTATATAAATATAAAATCTCAATTTTGACATTCATTATTATTAAAATTGTTAACAATATGAAATTATTATACAAAAATCAATTACTACAGAGCTTTCTTGCAATTATTTAATCCAAATTATGTCTTAACATGTCTTAACATTTCAAGTACTATATCTAAAGAAGCTTTTATATGCTGAAACAAGATGAGATGCAAGGGCTAATTCCATAAAAATTATTATTATAAGCAAGTATACCACCATATTTTTAGAAATCTTAATTTTTTCAAAATAGTTTTCTTAAAAGTTGACGTTTAAAATTATAGTCGTAATCGGTTTGAGGTTAGACGCTAATTAGCAATGTTCGTTACTTTACTCCTTATGTTTCTTATTTACTATCTTACTTACGTACCATCTGGTGAATACTACATAAGTAATATTTAAATGATAAGTAATGTTTGTTAATTATTTTATATAGAAACAATGAAACTGAATAACCATTACAAGTATACTTACTCGAGGGTAAAAAGAGCAAAATTTATTTAAAATAATTACAGTTTACATAATCATTATTATATTAATTAATACAAAGTAATAGTTACTAAAGTAGAAATCTAATGAAAACAGTAAGTTCATAACATAATATCTTTTTACTTAAATTTATATTAGTTTAAATGAATCCAAATTTAGACAGGAGTTAATTTATCTAGATTCTAACCTCTTCTTATAGTAAACAACTTTAATAAAACATTACGTCTTATACATATGCATTATATTATGTTCATAATAATTAGTACACTAACGAAATCATAGCACAAAATTAAATATATAAATATGATATTAATCGTATTTGTATAGAAATAGATAAACTGGATAGCTATCATTTAAGTGATGAAAATTATGAATTGTTTTGTTTCATTGCAGAATTTTACGAGATTTTTCTGTTTTAAACAATTATAAACAAGAAAATGTCTGGACCTATGGTATTATGTCAATTATGGATGGGTGGTGTAAGTAAAGACTACTTATTATTTTATACAAAAATATATTTTTTATATTTTGTATCTATGTTTTACAATGAAGTTGAAAGTATGTTTTGTTTTAGTTAGAACCATATATGACAGAAAGTTTTATAATGAATGCTTTTCATAAAATGGGAGAACAACCACAAACAGTTAAAGTAATGAGAAACCGCTACACTGGTGAACCTGCAGGTTATTGCTTTGTACATTTTCCAACTGACGAAATGGCACTTGATGCAATGCATAAATTAAATGGCAAAGTGATACCTGGTTCAAATCCAGTAAGAATTAAAAAATTTTTAATGCAATCTTTTTGATAAATTATTGTATTTTTATTTATATTAATATATGCATCAGTTTGAACTGTTGTGCCTTCTATATTTTAGGCTGTTAGATTCCGATTAAATCATGCTAGTACCACAGGAAAACCAACAACAGAAAGAGAATTTAGTATTTGGGTTGGAGATTTATCAACAGATGTAGATGATTATTCTTTATATAGAGCATTTGCTGCTAAATATAATTCAATTAGAACAGCAAAAGTAATTTTAGACAGTTCTGGATTTAGTAAAGGATATGGTTTTGTCAGATTTGCTAATGAAGAAGAGCAGAAGAATAGTTTAGTTACTATGAATGGATATAGAGGATTAGGAACAAAATCATTAAAAATTTGCAATGCTGTTCCAAGGCCTTGGAATAAATTATCAGGGTGTGCAAATCATACTTTAATTTTTTATCTATAAAACATAAATTATCATATAGTATCAATAAATAAGTTTCCTATTCTTCAGGTCAACACCTCCACAATCATCATCAGAATATACACCATCAAATTTAAATTCAGATGCTTACAATTATTATGACACATCATCTTACTGGAACAGTTACAGTGCATGGCAACAAGGTTATTATGAAAGTGAACCTACATCAGATGGATATAATAGCTATATATCAGATCAAAAACCTGAAGAAGATGAATTGGAATTAATTGGTATGAAACACATCCTTTGTAGATATAGCAATATCATTTCATTGATAAATACTTAACATAGCACTAACCTTATTCTGACTAATATCATTGACGATGTGCTTTATTTAGTGAATAATATTTAATGTATAATCTAAAAAAGTTTACTCAGTTTTATGCTTTTGTTCTCTAAACGAAAAAACTTAGTTTAATTTTCAAGAATAAATAATTTACATTATTATATTTTTAAATTTTCTTAACTCACGAAACGTAAAATATACTTGGAAATTTGTACTATAATATGCATTCATTATTTTGTATAGTGAACATAATTTTTCTTTTATTTATAGAACATTCTGTTCCCATAGACATTGATAAACTTAATAGAGAAATAATAGAACAAGATTATAACTTGTGGGATGCATTAGAAAGTTCAAAATGGATACCATGTGACACCTTAGAATTATGCTATTAAAACTTTTTTGCTATACTTGTACAATATACACACCATGTATTTTTATTGACGATTTAAATAAATGTATAACTTGTAATATAAGCTTGTAAAACGAAATTTATTTCTATTTTATTATAAATGCGATCGATTGTTACTAATATATGAGCGCTATACTACGCTGTTCTAATCTAATTTGTAACCTCATATCATAGAATTCAATATTTTAAAATTTAAAACGAAAATTAGTTGTCTAACAGAAAATTTCAGTACTTTTATAATATTTAAATATATTTTTCACTAAATTTATATCATTTGAGATATTAGAATTCTAAAATGATCTATGATCTAAATGATCTGAATCTAGATATAGAAATGTTAAAATATTTTTTTCGTAAAATTATTTTCTTAAAAGATATTTCACTGTATTAAAATAAAATAAATGCTCTATCAATCTGCTATCTGCTATATCAAAAGAGAGATACAGTAGTCTACATTTAATGTTCGCTGTTTCGACCCATGTAGTGAACACTATCCAGAGAGGCGTATTCCAGAAATTGCTCGAATTCATCTCTTTTTCAATACATTCATTCAAGGGTGTTTATGCATTTGGGCATGCATTCTTTTCTCCAATTTGGGGTTATATTTAGCCATATCGCAGATTGTATAAAGAATGCAAAGGTACCAATGAGACAAGTTTGGGGAATAGAAGTAAGAAAGTTTAAGGATGACTTCAAAAAAAGATTGCTTATGTTTGATCGCTTAATAAATCGCTGAAGTAGTGCTTACATTTAAATTACTGCACACCCGAGTATATAATATTAGAGGATATAATATTAGAGGAAGCAGAAGAATGAGGTCTGAGATATGAAGAGGTTATTAGAAAGAGTGTAGGTAGAGTGTTCGTTAAACAATGCCTGAAAGAAAAAGAAAGGAAAATAGGAGAAACAAAGAATAGCAGAAAAAGGGAAAGAATACTTCTGAATTTAATAAAAATTATGACAGAAAGGATCAAAGAGTTGCAAGGTCAGTTGTGATACAATAAAATTTGAAACACCAAATATAATAGTAAATACAAATACATAAGAACAGCGGACAAAGCGGAATATCCGGGAAAGGAAAGAAGGGAAGGCAGCAAGAGGCTAATGGCAAGGGCAAGATGCGGAAATATGAAAGAGGAAAACTGTTATTAGTTGGCAGAAGAAAAAAGAAAATATATTTTACGTAATTTAGAGATAGGTACGTTGAAATAGTTGTTAAAAGATAACTACAGATTAGATTTTAGTTTACTAAGAGAGGAGAACACGGCAGAAAGTAGAGTTAACGAAGCAATGACAAACTGGTTAAAAGTTTAGGAGAAAAGGCGTAAGAATATAGCTACTGAAGCGATTGCAAGCCAAAGAGAAATATGTGATAATAGATAGTTTAAGTATAGGATATATAGATTAAGAGAAATAAATATATATGTATATATGTAATCTGTAGCTTTGTGGATATATAAGGGAATATATGTTTTGACATGGAAGTGTGGATGGTTGTGTTTCGGATTATGATGGATATTTTAGGAGCTGTAAGGGGATGAGTGAAAACTAGAAATATGTAAACCAAGTTCTCTTCTCAAGTTGTGAAACCTAAAAATAAATAAGGATATATAATAATTATTAATTCATACATATATACATTTCTAAATATATTTGGTTTTTAAATATTTTCATATATCGATCTTTTGTACTTTATTTTGGGATAGTTTTACTATCCCAATATATATCAACATATATACCCAATATATATATATATATAGTACATATGTATTGTATGTATATAGTATATGTGATTTTTGTATCTCACAGTAAGGCTACTGTTCAAAGCCAAAAAACTTGTCAGTGTATGAACTTGACCAAATTTAAATCGATCCTTTAACAGAAAATAAATAAATAAACGGATATATATAACATTAATATTCAAGTATATATTTATATATTTTATATACATATAATATATTATTGTAAAAACCTAACATTATTAGAAAAAGGTATATGTTATGCACCATAATATACAAAATTAATTTAAATCTCTTTATACAAAATTTAATTACAATTTGCATTTTTATATTTAAAGAAGTTCAAACTAGACTTTTTAAACAAATTTGTTTACTATGAATTCGTATATCATTTTATACATTTATAATCAAGATAAACAAATCTTTGATGAACTTGTAGAACTTTAAGAAATCAACATTTTGAGCAATTGTTCTTTATAAATATTACTGTTGGCCTCGCTTAATTCCCGAGATATTTGCAAAAAACTACAGGTATCGCTGGAGTATTTCTGTTCGTAGTTATGCATCTGTGGTAACATATGCGTTAATATGAGTTGCTGACTGCCGGCTGCTTATCTTCTGTTTATAAAAGAGAGTTGGCAGATTGTAAAGATCCCGTGCACAACGTACATATACTAATAGATATGCTGTAAGAAATGCAGTCTTTTTATAAGTTATAACTCAATCAAAAGTGAATATCATTAATGAGTCTGAGTTTGGATCAAACTTTCCAATATCGCTGCGAGGCAGCCGGCTGCCGTGAAATATAACAATTATTCTATTTCGTAAGATAGTATCAATTATTCATTCGTCTATTATTTTTGTAATTAATTTGTTATTATTTCATGCAAGCGTTACCAGACTCGTGGTGGCCCAATTACGAAAATTAATCCAAACCCGATACGTTGATGATATTCATTTTTAAGTCAATTATAAGAAACAATTCTTGCAGTTCCGCATATATGTTGTAGGTATTTGTTTATAAATAAAAATAAGCGGCCAATGGTCTGCAATCAACACTAACGTATACGCAGCCACAGACGCATAATTATAGACAGAAATACACTCTAGTGGTACCTGCAGTTTTTTGCGAATATCTTGTAAAATAAGAGAAACCGACCCCGTTACACGTGTACGAAAAAGTTGTTCAAAATGTTGAACTTTACAAAATATTAAAAAATTATAGAAATCGGAAAGGACGGAATGGTTCTACAAGTTCACCAAATCTTTCTTCGAAAAGTAATTAAATACAAACTTTTTTGCTATTATGTATATTATTTTAACTTTCTAATTATACTAAATTAGTTTAACTTTTGTACTAATAACTTCGAACAAGCACTTTTCTTATCAATAGTAATATTTCTAAACAAGGAAAATATACCATTTATTGAATAATGCAAATTTGCTATTTTCGCACATTATTCTTTATTGCTAATGGGATAAATCTGATTTTAATGAGTAAAATACTTTTGTAGTTATTTATAACTGTGGAAGGTGTTCTGGATGTTGAACATGATAAAGGCAAAATTATGAAATACTTAGTTCTTTAACTCCCATAAGTGTACCTTATTCTGCTAATGCATGAGAAGTATGCAATAACATCACAGATACTAATCCTATACTTATAAGCCAAGCTTGGAGTATAGAGAATTAACAGGTAAGTATATATATTAAACAACTAAAACCAAATTACAATATCGTAATGATGCAAATATGTACAGAGTACGTACAAAATAAATGTCATGACCATTTGCTAAAGAAAAGTTGTTAAATAAAGCTGCAGCAAAATTGTCTGTGACCTTGAATATCAAGGCCAATTTTTTTTTTGGTTCATCATATTCTACTCATTCTAAGGACCAAACTTGTTACAGGAACCACAGATTGAAATTCAACTGTTCCCTTGGAAAATGATGTTACAGTTCCCTTGGCTTTTCTATTGATATTATTTATGTTGTTTATCTTTCTTAGTCAGATAAGAAATAAATAGCGTGATATTAATGAGAAAATAGGAAGTTATTCTTTAGCACATAACATAACCCATCCTAGATAAAATAACACATCTAACTTCACAGTTTAATTTTGATGGTTTTTAAATATTATTTTTGAAGAAAACGATTAAGTTTCGACCCGTGATTTCTTTGAAAAATTTAGTCCTCATGATAAGTAGAATATGTCGTAAGTAAAACAAAATCTGATTTTGAAATTCAAGGTCCAGGTAAATTTTGCAGGAACTTTTTTAAACAAATCTTCACTGATCCAGAGATCTCCATCTCCATCATCAAATAGAATCTCACAGTAGTGAGCGTGACATTTATTTTTTATGCAGCTTGTACATTTTAGTCAAGTATTGAAAATTAATTTAACTCAATTACAACCGAATTCATATTTACATAAATGAAATTTCCAGAAAATATTTCTTTGCTTGATATTTATAAAGTCATGATGAATTCAACTTCTAATAAAATTTATATATAATAAACCATTATTAAAATGTATATAAGCAAAATATCTTCATGTAAAAAATGTTACAAAGATCAGCATTTTACAATATTTCCTAAATTGCTCCAATGTGACAGAATATTATGCAATTTAGAAAATGATAATAAAATACAATATAGATAACATCAATGTAATTAAAATAAGTTGAACTCTGATAGATAGTCTTAAGAAGGTATGTTACTACAATCTTATTCAATGCATCATGATAGTTGCTAAAATCTGATGTATGGAAATTATTTAACAGAACTTAATACACATAAAAATACATAAAAGCATCAAACAAGATTATAAAATTATAAATATATTGTATGATTCGTTTGAATCTTTAGGAAAGTAGCCTAATACTCATTATATTGTCCAAGTATTCGCAATTAATCATAAAAAACAAATATTATATAAATATTTATAACTCAAAAACTAGGAATATAACAGTCAAATCATTCACATTTATAATTCACGGCTACATTCAAAAGTTGAAATGTATCCCAGGCCACATTTAAGATTTAAAGAATTAGCATTATTATTACTTAATTAATGCACTGTATGGAAAATGGCACTCTTCAAAGAATGTGCTACTGTATAACAATATATGCTGATAATAATTAATAGGCAGAGTTATGATCGGATATTCTAGATTTATATAAAAACAAATAGAATAAACATCCGAACCTGACTTGTGGATCTAGAAGTGGTAATATTCATGTGTCAATTTGAATTTTATAATGATTGGAAATAGAACAATATTTAAATTTTTTACATGAACTAATTGTTCTATATTACGTTTATCATAATTGTGAAGTTTAATATTTGCGTCCTTATCTTTATAATTTCTGTTTATCATCTTTTTTATAATTCCATATCAAACAAAACACATTATAAAGGAATTATTAAATCAATTTTCTTTAGTCTAATAATAAAAAATTTAAGTAAATAAAGTAAAAATTTAACTAAAAAAAATGAACTAACACTATCAAGTGCTTTTTTATAAACAGATGATATACATAAGTACATTTGAATTCTTACCAAAAATTCAAATATGATATACAAGTATGTGACATTTTCAATAGAAATTTTAAATGATATAAAAATCTAAAGATATATGTATATTAAACTAAGTTAATTTAAAAACTTTCATGTAAATTAAATTAAGTATTTTTTTGCTGAAAGTGATTTAACATTTGATAGTCAGTGATTACAATTGCGAATTATAAGAGTTTTAGTGACATATGTATGTTTCTCAAAATTTTAAGGATGAACGTCCGAACTAACCATATAAACTTGCAAAACACTTTTACCTGGTTCCTCCAGAGATTCTTTTGACAAAATAACAAAGGATCCTGGTTCTACATCACCGATATTTGGTATAACTGTTTTAAGAGGATCTATATGATGAATTTCTGAATTGATACTGTCAAAAATTAAATCCTCTGCAACTTTGGCATCATTTTCTGATGAAATTGTAATTTCATGATCGTTAGAGCAATAATTTAACCTTTCATTATCAAACGTATTTATATCAGGTCCCTGTAATCTTTTTACTTTTGGTAATCTTCCAGATCTTGTTGGTCTTACACGATAAACTTCAGTATCACTGTCAACATCATTACATGAACTTAATGATTCTACGTCATCTCTTTCAGTCAATAACTTTTCCTCATTTCTTGATCTTTTATAAAGTTTTTTATTTGTCTTATTTAATGTTTGTTGATATTTGCCATTTGACTTTGTATTTTCTTTGTATACCATTGAATCCAAGCTGCATTTTTCTTTCTCTCCTTCTTCTTCTTCTTCTTCATCTTCTCCTTCTTCTCCTTCTTCACTATCAGTCTCACTTTCAATCCCAATACTGCGTGCTAATTCTACAAATAAATAAATATACTGGTAGCTTTAACATTCTTTATTAAATATATATCACTTTAACAAAGATATTTTAAAATGTAAGCAATTGAAAATATTTGAAATATTTGAGCAAGTGTAATGTCAAAATTCTTCAAATTCAATATTTATACTTATTTTTAACTTACTACTTATTCGTTGTTTCCTTGATTTTTTATTCTTCTTCATTCTTTGTTGTTTACGTTTTTCTTTTATACTTAAAAGTTCTTTTTCTGAAGTTTCAAATGCAGCTGTTAATAAACAATTAAAATCATGATATTAATCAATAAATAAACTATTTAATAATTTTATAATCTCTATTTCAATCTTTTACTGCAAAGCCAATAAAATAAATAAAGAAGCATAATATTGGTTTTCCAGCACTTAGTTACGTATCTTTGTTAATAAGTATAAATTTATATACTTCTGTTTGCCAAAATTATCTTTAGGATTAAAATATATACTTTAAATATACTTTATATAAAAGTTGTAATTTATTGTTAAATTGAGTATTAATTTAAAATTAATATGATTAATTCAATAAACTAATATTATTTTCTACATTTGCAGTAAGAGAAAGTTAAAATATGTTGAAATAGAAATTTTCGTCAAACGTTAAATAAGTGTATAAATATACATATAGCCTTAAAAGACAAATTTTTTACTCTTTAATCAATACTAAATTGGTATTACCAGATATTGGTACCAATTGATACTAACGGCAATGAAGTTTTTACATTTATTTTTTAATTTAGTCTTTATGTATATTTACGTATATTTTATCATCTACTCATTTTATATTTTTCATAAAATATTTTGCATGAAGTAACATAAATTCACAATCAGTTTAAAAATAAATACTATATTAAGAATATGCAAATTTACCTAATGATTTTTCTAGCATTTCAGTATCAAATTCTTGATGATATGCAAGAGCTTTTTCAACCAAATGTCTATTTACTTTCTCTTCTTTCTTAAATTTTATCTTCATTTCCTGTCTCGTTCTGTTAGGAAAAAGACTTTGCATCAACAAAAAGTCTGTACCAATTGTATTTAATGCCCTATAGAAATTTAAAGTTTCTCGTGCGGACCATTCTTTACTTTTTTGACGTTTTTTATAAAATCCACTTCCACTATTATCATCATCAATAATAGCTTCTTTTGCTAATACTTTCCTACTTTTCTTTGCATTAGTTTGCTCTATAACAAGACTCTGTTCATCTATTATTAATTCACCATTTGGTCCAACTTTTACTTGAGGTACTGGCATTGTAGATGATGGATCATCTTCATTTTCTTCTTCCTGAAATTCTTCAGATCTGTAAAAATGATCATTTTTTTTGTATTTCAACTTATATATTGTTTTTATGAAACTATTTTCTTCAAAATTAAGATATATTACAATACACTTGAAATATTTACATTACATAATTTACTGAATAGAATACTTACTGACATTCTGAGACTCTTCTTGTTGATATGGTAGAGTCTTTAGACTTTTTCATGGGATTAGTAACAGGATTATAATAAATTAAATCGTACATTGTAAGTTTGCTCCTATCTGGGGTTTTATTTTCATGTTTTAAATGAAATTCTCTTCTAGCTTCTGCTAGTTTCCTTGCAGATTCTGAAACTAAAATACGTCTCTTTTGTCCTACTTTGGATGTTATTAAATTATTCTTGATATTATTAGTAACTGCATCTTTTGTATTATTTGTTGATTGCGTTAAATCGTTCCTAGTATGATTAGCAATAGTGCATGATAGTCTCCTACTATCATCTTCAGATTCACTTGTACTTGCTCCACTCCCTTGAATACTATTCCTTCTTATTCTATTATTATTATCGAATTTTGGTGTTGGTTTCATAAAACCAGTCCGATTTTGTGTTAATTTTATAGGAGAATCTAAAACAATACCAAATATTACAATTCTTCACAATGACAATATTCTGACCATGCTCTTCTTATTATAAATGATAAACTTCTATGATATCTTCCTCAATAAATCTATGATAAAAACTATAATATTATATTCTTTACTTCATGTAAGGAATAAATATCGTATAATAATTTGTATTATTTATTATTTATCACTTCTTTACTATTATTAAAAAAAATTGATTTCTTTTTTTATGTCATATTCGTTAATTTTTTAATTTAAGTAAATTATATAATTAATAATGTCTTATGCGTAAGTAAGTAATAAAAAGTTCATCTGATATTAAATAAATCAATTCCATTCTAAGCAAATAATCTAAAAGAATCTTTATGAATATTTGCAACAATCATTACCTTTATAAAATAATACACATTACATTCATAGTATTAATACAAATACACAATGTATTTACATATTCCAAATTAAAAAAAGACTTCATGCAGAAATTTAAACAAATTTAGAAATCAATAATGATACAAAGTACAAATTTATATAACTACCTATTATATTTATTCTATTATATTCTTTTATTTACTGTCATTCATTCTAATCCTAACTATTCATTTTTATAACATGGTATGTAGCTCATTATACTTACTAATTTGTGTTGTGTTTAAAACTTCTGGGGAATGTACAATTTCTTTCATAGATTTTTCAGAATTTTTTGTGGAGTCATCCTTATATTCACTACATTGATTATCAACATGTAATTCCTCATTCTCTTTTTGGTCTCTTACCTCTTGAATTTGGTGTATTAATTTTTTTGTATCACCTACATCTTTTGTATCATCTTCTTGTATTTGTGTTTCTTGGAAAACATTTTTTGAAATTTGTTGTGATGTTATACAAATGTCATTAGATATATCTTTATTTTTCTCATTGTGTTCAATTGAGTCTTCGGTTAAGGGTACATCTTGTGTTGGCTTCCTTCGAGTTGGAACAGTAACCATAGCTTTTATACGTGCTCGTTTCATTTTCTTAAATATATTAATTTATTAAAATCTCTGTAACATAGATTAATATCAAAATTTATAGATGGAGGATTTTGGAGATGCAGGTAAAACACGATAGTATGTAGGGAACAATTTAAATAATAAGATTAAGATGGAATAGCGATTGGAGTAAGAAAAGATAAGTAAGGAAGTACAAGTGAAAAGTTAAAAAAGGATAAGATCAAATGAATCAGAATATAAAATGGAAGTAGAAAATTTAAAGATGATAGCTGAAAAATGACATTAAGGGACCACATAGCAATAACTAGCAAAGAAAATTTCGAGGAGAGGACACTCAAAGGAAGATTAAAGCATATTACACTAAAGTCGTTATTAAAAATGGCAAACAAAAATCTCTACTAAGTAGAAACAGGAAAGATAGTTGTCAGAACAACATGGGAAATACTGAATGTAATGAATAGATTTACCAAATTTAGAATATGAATTTTTATGCATTTATAAGAAATTCGGAGGTGAAAAACATGAAGTTAGATGAACATTATAGAACATTAAAATACAGATTTTGCAATTGAATTCTATCATAAAAAATTAATTGTTATTAAGTTTTATGAACGAAGTATTCTAGACTAAACCTTTGAAAAAACCGATCTGTTTGCATTTTTTTAAGGAATATAATTTCAAAAATATATGTGGAAAATCTTATGTCTAAAATTAACTTTTAAAATAAAAATATTTAACAATATTAATTATTGTCAAAAAAATGGACACATTTTTATTCATTGTCATTATTTTTTATTAAACAGAAATGTATTTTTTAAATAAAATTATTTAATAAAAAAAACTAATTAGTCCGGCACAGTTTGATTGCATTGCGTTTGCATCTAGACCAGTTTCCATCTTAATCTGTTGTTTATATACAGAGCTCCTTTAAATAATTTTTTGTTGTCGTGGACTCTCAAAATTATTTAAAATTTTAATCTGTAATATGCCTTAAATATGTGTATTTAAAAAACTCATCAATTACTCATCGACAACCTTCAAATTTGAACAGAAAAGATTTATATAAATAAATACATATGCTCGTAATGAATATTTTGTATTCCAATAATAAAATAATAACTTATATGAGTCTAGCAGTATGAAGACTTCATGGCTTCTTAGGGGACTATAGATTAAGAATTATTGGTCTATAGTGCTTCCGAAAAAATACTGATTTGATCGATACATTTCGATCGTCAAACGTATGCAGTTAGCGCAAATAGATGATGGATACTGCCCGTTCTGGTTTAAGGCTATGTCAGATGTAGCCGCGTGCGATGGATGCAACTAGGAAATCCTACCTAAGGATGAAACAAGTCACAAAGGATAAAATAGTTAGAAACAAAAATATCTTACTGGAAAAGATAAGAAGTTGTTTAATATAAGAAGATAGGAGTAAAGCAGAAGTATCCATGTACAATACTGCTTATAAAGACAAAGAATTTAAGCATAGAATTACTTAGCAATGAATCTTTCAATAAAATTCAGAAGAGTACAAGCACACCTGAGACTTACAGGAAGGCTTCAGTGAAGAATAAGGAACAATGAATAAGGAGCAGTGCACATATTAGATATTAAATAGAGCATGTATTAAAACCTATCCAATGTATGAAGAAGTATAGAGCAAATTATTATAACAAACAAGGGAGATATTAAGAAACTATATTATTTCATAAAAAATGCAATGAAACTCAGATTAAATTGCCCAAAATTATAAGAAGGAATGTAATCGGGTTCAAAAAATTCTGATAACCATTGAATTTAGAAAAATAACATAAAGCAGCTTGAATTTTACTAACTAGAATTAACATAGAAATAAGACATTTAAATTAATTATGCACATTTAAGATTGTAATGGGTGTAAGTCTAAATGCAATATGATATGAAAAAGAGTATTAAAATTCATATGACTATTTATCATATATTATACATTAATTCTCGATAATGTCATGTAACTTGGAAGTCACATGATTATATATCAATATTCTTTTAATCTAATTTTATTTTTTGTCACTCCAAAGTTACAAACCGTTTTCTTCATAATAAAATTTTTGAAAATTGTGAACTCATTGTCTATACAGAGTGTACAAAAAAATTTGGAGAAACTCTAGAAACATATAGTACTCAAAACAAAAAATCTTAATAAATATGGGTTCAAAAATCACTAATTTCTGAGTTATAAGGTATTGTCAGTAAGATATAAGCTTTATACCATATGTTTGCTATGTCCCCTATTCATTTCAGCACATAGTTTAACATATTGAAAGATCCCCAGTATTTCTCTTATCTCTTGACATCAGGTTTTGAAATCCTTGTATCAACACATATAACAATGTAATTGGTTTATTATAAACTATAGTTTTATAGATTAAACATCTTCCTAAATCAAAAACCATTAGTTTTGGACTTATGTTTATTAAGACACTTTTGCTTATTTTGACAAGTACTATATATTTCCAAAGCTTTTTCATGCATTCTGTATATAGGGAGTTATCGTCATTAAATTATAAAATATATTATATTAATTATATTTCAAATATTTTAAAAAGTGCTATTAAATTTTTAAATATGTACAATAAAATTAGTATTCTATCATAAATAATTAAAATTATTTCATTATGCTACAAAATCATAAAATATTACAAAAACTAAAAGAATTTAAAAAATTTGTTATGAAGTATGAAAGTATATATCATAATTTACAATGATCGTATATTTGAAAGAAAAACTACTATACTTTTCAAATTACTATACGTTTCAAATACTAACAACAAAAATTGCTACAGAGACACAGTTTTTAGCTTACGATAAATTTTCTAAATTAGAAATATTTCATTTTGTTTATACTTTTGTAATACAAAATATAATAATGACAGTAAAAACAAATATATTTATAATAAAAAATGAAAGTTTAATATTCATAACTATTTATTCTTTAATTTTAAAAAGAATATTTTTGTTGCAATATTTGTAACTGCTATAAAATATATGTATGTACATATTTATGGAATAGTAATAAAAATATGACAAGCCTTAGTAAGATAATATTTTAAGCAAAAAAATATAAATGATCATACTAGCAAATTTAATGATAACTAAATTTAATTATATTAAACATTGATAAGAAACTAAATTCTCTAACTTATCATTATTTTATAGTACAAGGTTATATGTGCATCTACTTACTAACGCAGCTTGACTCTCCACGATCGTAATGTAGATACATATGCATACGGTATACACATGTCCGGCAACTCCTATGGAAGGGGTACCATCATTTTGATGTCGTATTTATAATTTCTTTACTAGCCGCATAGCGCTGTCAACGAAACTATCCAAGCGTGCGCATGTGCATTCGTCATTAGTGACATACAAAAGTACGGGTCACATTCGCTGATGTCGTATCACCATTGTTATTAGTGCCAAAGTCAGTGCGTATCATAATCAGAAATGAATAGAGAGATCACCAATGCTTACGGACGAAATTCAGCCAAAAACAGACACCAAGAATAAGGGCCTCTGGTGGTCAATAGTTGCATTACTTGCTAATTTCGTCTTTGGTTTAGAGTTCTTGGTTGGAGAAACGAGCAAATGCACGGTAACAGGGGAAATTTGAAATTGTCCGGGAGATGATGAAAAGCAGTGGAACAAAATGACCGATATACAGGGTGTTAATTTTAAAAGTATTTTTAAAAGTAAGAAAAAATGATTAAATAAAATGTACATGGTTTTAAGGCGTGCAACTGATGGTGGTAAAAAAAATCTTGTGAAGGCCATTTTAACTGTTTTTTCAAGGTCATCGCTTTTTTTTTACATATTAACACGTATCTTTAGTCGGAAGTGGTAGTTGGTGTCAAGATGAACCCAACGACTTACACACCATTATCTTGAAGTGGCCTTGTAGGCGTAGAAATTAGTTTCAGTTTGAAAAATGCAGAAATAGTAAAACGAAAAGGACAATATCACCATATTTTATTAAATGCTAAAAATACTGGCCGCCCACAGCGAAACGCATCTGTACACGATAAGTGAGTGGCTGCATTTTTTATGGCATTCCTGCGATTCATAGTACAACATGCATTCCGTAGTTTTTCATAACTTCTGGCATCGTGGGAACATAGTTATAAATACTAGATCTTAAAGTTCCCCACAAAGAGTAATCTACTGGTGATAAATCGGGTGAGTTTAGTTTAGTCATTAGTTGAAAAACATGTCATTTAATACATTTCGTACACTTCTAGCATTATGAGCAGGACAGCCATCATGTTGATACCACATTAATAATCGTTCTTGATATAGAACATCATCTAATAGTTCGTTTAAATTTACAATAAGGAATTCCTTGTACCTTTCACCTTAATGTATCATTAATAAAAAGTGGACCAATAATTTTGTCTTTCAATAGGCCGCACCACATATTAACATTCCAAGGAAGCTGGAGTTCCATAGTTCTAAGTTCTATTTAACCCCCCGTGATTAATAAAAGTTGAATCGTTTGTAAATGATACGTTGTCAGAGAAGTTCATATTATTTTGCAGACGTATCTTGCTACGGGCAACCAGCATTTTGAGCATCTAATAAAATAAAATGATATTGTCCTTTTCGTTTTATTACTTCTGTATTCTTCAAACTGAAACTGACTTCTTTGCCTTCAAGGTCACTTCAAGATCATGATGTGTAAGTTGTTGAACTCATCTTAACATCAACTATCACTTTGTGTTATGAAAAATACATGTTAATACGAAAAAAATACGATGACCTTGAAAAAATCGTTAAAATGACCGAAAACAATTTAGGTGTTTGAGTTAAAATCAATAGCCTGTATAATAGAATAAAATTTTTTTTTAAATATGAAAAAATCGTTTTCCATTTTCCTATGAAAAAACGAAATTATTTCCCGAACAACCTAATATTTAATAATATAGAAAATATTTCTCTTTTTATTTGTACATTCTAATATACTGTATGAATACGTTTATTTCTCACTGTAAATATATGCGTTTATATAGCGACAACAGAAAGGAAGCTCCTCGAGATAATCTTGTGTTTTATTTCAAGATCGTTAACATTTTTTTATGTGTATTGAATTAATATTTATTTTTTATAAAAACAAATTCAATGATCTTTGAAATCATGAATTGGAATGGTGTTAAATTAAATAATAAAATACAGTATTAATGTTGAAACCTTTCTCGATTTTTTATTAGAATTAATTATTTATTCTGTATTGGTTTCATTTCATACTTGACAATTAATAAATCAATAGAAGTCTGAAAATATTTCAGATTACTAAATACTTATATATATACAAACATATGTATATCTAAGTGTTACACTTTCGTAGATATGGTAAGGATATTGATTTCTATGATAGTTGAATTCTACTACAATACATTGTTATATTTTTAGCAAAAATGTGGCAAGATAATGAAGTTCGATTCGATGTTTCTTACGCGTAATAATTGTTATACTTTTAAGTATAATTACTAGATACGTATTTTCATTTTCTTCATTTTTTTTATTTATATTTTTAATAGAAATTTACTGTAACGGGGCTTTGGTTTAACTGGAAATGGTGAAATATCTCACGAGGAATTGAAGGTATCAAAAACTTGTTCTTATAAAAGTTATTTGGTATACAGAGAGACATTAGATCGCATAAATAATTTTTTTGTAAATTAAAATTAGTGCAGAAAGTATCAAAGACAAGTTAACCTCTTTTAAATGAAATCCTATATATTTTTATCTATAATCTTACATTTTATTCAGATACATGCTAGTATTTGTTGAAACGAATACAACGACTTGCGACACGATGTCATTTTATGTAGTAAAATATCATAAATTAGATCCGAAGATCAACATAAATTGGTAGCTGAACCCTATGTGACTGCATTGTCTAATGCCCTAACGCTATCAAATGACACTACATAGGACTCAACTACTGATTTACGTTGACCTTCAAATCTAACTTATGACATTCCATTATATGAAATGACATCATGTGGTAGGTGGTTGTATTCGTTTCAACAAACACTATTATATTATATGAATAAAAAATACAAGGTTCCATTTAAAAAGATCAATTTGTCAAAAAAATGGTTTGTACCATTCCCCTATACATCAAATAACTTCTGTAAGATTAAGTTTTGATAACTACAATTCCTTATAAGATATTTCATCGGTTTCAGTTAAACGAAATACCCATTTATAAAATTACTAACAATTAAATGAGGGTAACAGTATAAGTAGATACGTATTAAGAATATGAATAGGTGTGTGCGTGCGTGTACATTTATGTGTAATTAAAGTGAAAATTTAAAAAATTAAAATGAATAGCACTATATAAATTAATATTTTATATAAAATTATGCGAGGAAATAATAATAAAGAGTCCATTATTTATAAAGTTTTAAATTTTTAATAGTCATATGCAGCTACGATTGGGCGAATTTACTGTTGATAAACTTGACTTAATAGAAGATACAAAAGGAAATGCAGGAGATACTGGAAGACTTATAATAACTAATCTCAGAATTGTATGGCACTCTTCGTTTCTCCCCAGAATCAATCTAAGTATGAATTAATTTAATGATTCAAATCATTGAATCAAATATTCTTTCATGATCACTTTTATAACTATGTATTTCTGAAACATACACATGCTTATTAGTGTGAAATAAAATTTTTGAGATATTTGTAATAATTTTGTAATAAGTTAAATTTTATAATTTTGAAATTTATTAGTACATATTTAAGATATGTAAATATAATATTTTTATGTACATAATATACACATATATAAAGATAAAGTATGATTTAAGTATGATAAAAATGATAAATCTCATAAATATGTTTTTCTGTAGGTATTGGCTATAACACCTTTATAACAATAAATACTAAAACTATACATAGTGTTAGTATGCTTTAAAAGGTTATCATTTTTTATTTTTGTTTTGCAATTAATGGAAGCATATCATTTTTGTAGTTGCAAGGGAAGCATGTGCAAGCGTTACATATTTTAGCTTCCTTCCGACATTGCAGATACGAATTTCTATTTACAAATCAAGATTTAAAAAGTACAAGGCATTATACATCTGTTATTGGTGTTTACAGGTACACTTTTTATTAAATTTAAAATTTGTATTATTTATTATATAAATTGTTTATTTTAAAACATGATATTTATATTTAAGACAAACATCAGGATGTACGATATTTTAAATGATTAGGATTGTATAAATAATATTTAAGCATAATAAAACTCATATGAATAAAATTCATATGTTTTATTTTTATTAATTTTTATTTTTAAATTAAAACCATAATGTCTGAGTTAAATAATTCTAAATAGTTTTCTGTCAAACTCTTTTTTCTTTTTAATTTCAAAATCATATTTTTTTGTTTTTTTAAAATAGAAGCTTTTATTATTTTTGCTTATATTATTTTAAATATGAAAAATTTATTTTTATGAAAATTTAGTTGTTACAAAATATGACATATGATACTTTACCTGGATTTTTCCTATTATTATAATTTACATTTTTTTTAGTAATTGCTTTTGTGTTCTGGATAAATTCATATATTTTGATTTATCATGCATTTTGATTATCTTATTATACTTGTATGTTTTTTATTTATTATCTACTAGAAAACAGTATTCTTACAATCCTAATAATAGTGACAATATTTCTATAACTTATACATACTTCAACAGATTTAAACCAATTTGTAGAATTACATGTATAATAGCAAAATAAAATACACAACAATATATATTACTAATAAACAATAAATTTATAAGATTAAAGAATTGTATAAATTAAAGTATAGTTTATATAGTTAGTGAATAAATATAAAATTAATTAAATAAAATGGAAAAGAAATAAAAAAATAAAAAAAGAACTTCTATTGAAGTAGAAAATAATTAATTAATAATAGTAGGTATGTTATTTAATATATCCTATCCACGGAGGAGACTTTTATCAAGAAAACAATTAGTTCAATATCTTTACTATAATTTGATAAGTACAATGATATAAATTCGTTATTTGACTAACTTATTTAATAAGATTTATCAAGATTTTGATTTAATAGGACTTTTCCTAAAAAAGAACAAATATATGTAATTTGAAAGGTCTTTATCTACTTATTATCTATAATAAAATTAAGATTTAACGTAATAAGAGAAAAATGTTAAACAATACTTTAAACGTTGCAGAGCATATATTTCATCAAAAATATATCGAGAAATTAAATTGAGAAGTGGGATAATTAATGATAAACAATTAACATTACTACCACTGGAAACAGTTCATTCAACTTTGCAAGATATTTGGAATTTATCATTAGAACAGGTTGAATTCTTATTTGTATTAATTTATACTATTTAAAAAAAATGTATTTTTAAAATTTATTTTGTTAGGGAAATGTCGGAACTTTTATTGTAACAAATATACGTTTAGTCTGGTTTGCTGATATGAATTATCAATTCAATATATCAATTCCTTATCTTATAATAGCAAATGTAAGTACATATATTGTGTAATATATGTAGTGCATACATAAGAACATGTTAAAAATTTTTAATAAAAAATATAGTAAGGAGGATCTTCCTTTTTTAAATAGGTTACTGTTAAAAATTCAAAATTTGGTCCAACTCTAGTCGTTACTAGTACAGAATCCAGTGGAGGATATATATTAGGATTTCAAGTAAATCCTATCCAAAAACTTCATACTGTTTATAAAGAAATTTTAATGTTATTAAAAGCGTTTGAAAAATCTCCTATTTTTGGTATTGATTATACATTTGAACATGAGGTAATATAATGCTAATATAGCTTTTAAAAAATGCACTGAATAAATAAATATGTTATTATTAATTATCCATTAATTATTACAGGCTCCATTACAACAATTAAACATAGAACAACAATCTGAGATACAAGACAATCAACCTGAAATTTCAAATGTGTTTGGCTATTATTTCTCTGAAGGTTCAAATCAAAGAAAACCTAATTTTTCAATTTATTTAGGTCTTGCAGCAGAAGAACCTCGAGAAACTAGTACACTACAAAGCCTATGGGAACTTGTGCGTCAAACTTAACTAATAACATTAATAAACTTTAAATATTATGTAAACAGCATTTTATATATATAAAATTTAGAACATAACTAATGCTAATACATCACATAAACTTTGAATATAAAATAAATATAAAAGTTAATTTTTTATTTATTTATAAATTAAAATTATAATATTTTAAATTAATGTAAAAAAATTATTACAATAAAATATATTATTCTACATTTCTTCCTAATTTTCATTTCTTTGAACCATTTAATGTTTAGCAGTTAAATTTATACAAAAAACATAGATATAATAAACATATATATATAAGTATTATGTGTGTAAAATACAATCAATTATATTATACCATAACTATTGTCTGTTTTTAATGTGTTATCTCTTCACATATCTATGCCCATTTTTATTATATATAAAAGAAGTCGATGATAGGAATTTCACAACTATTTAGTACAACTATTTTCTTCTCTTTTCAAAATTTATATTTTTAACACTTTACCAAATATTTTTTGATAGGTTATTTATGGAAAAGTCAACGTCTATAAGGAATTGATAAAAAAATAGATAATTGGAATTAAAGCATTAGTATTCTAGAATATAACACTGAATAAGTCTTTAATTGTTTAATTGCAATTTCATACCACTTTTCAGATTTTGTCTTTAAATTTAACTTGGTCTACAATTTAAAGGTTGCACAATTGATTGATCTTGATTATCATCACCATCTTCATTCAGTTCAGCCTGCTGAACGGGAAATCTATACCCCATATTCATAAGCATTACTTCAAATGGATCGCTTTTCATACGTATTTGATTTGCAGATGCAGCATCTTCTAAATTCTGAATTTCTCTTTCATTTATGCTACCATCCTACATCAAATAGTTTTTAAAATTAATTAAATATTTTATAAATATCAATCCTTGTTTATTTATCTTCATTAAATAAAATAGATTTTGGTAAGTAATTATAACGTATACCTCAGGTAAAGGACTCCATAATCTAACTACTGGATCAATACCACTAGTAGCTAGTAAACATGTAGATGGATGAGGTTGAAGACAATTTACAATGCGTTCATCTCCTCTTAGTACACGTATAATATTTGTGGTATTACGGTCCCAAATAAAGAAAGATCCATCATCTGATCCTGCCACAATATATTGACCATTGCTTAAAGAAAAAATTATTAATTATAAATGCATTACTAATTAATAAACTTTCAAAATTATTTATGAATTATTTTTAAAATGTACTTACTTCCCAAAGAAATTAGCTTCTTTTATATCAGTTGTAGTATTACAATGCCCACAAAACCTCATTTTGTAATCAATTGTATTGCGTCGCCATTCTTGTTCATATTCTGATATTTGAATCATTAATTGATTCATATCAATATCTCTACCTGATTGTATAATGATTACATTAATCACCAATTGAAAACATATTTTGAAAGGATGAACATAAAAAATATATTGTTAGTATACTATTATGTAACAAATGTGACAACTACATATTTGGATTCATTCATATTTCATGTGCATATTATAAAATATGAAAAGTATATTAAGTCAAATGGTTTTCTTTTACTTTTGTATTGAATACATATTTATTTTATTTTTTCGTACTTAATTACCTTAAAATGTTATACTTGATGTGCAAAAATATAAAAATTTAAAGAAAAAGCATTAATTTTATATAGTTCTTATATTCTACAATGTCAATACCACCTAATGACAAAATCTGCAATAACTTAGTTGTCAATCCAATATATATATTCTAGTATAGATTAATATCTATGACATTATGAAAGAAATAGGACCTTCAGACTTCTTTCATTCAGTGCAAGAAGATTTTATTCCCTATGAAACTACATGAAGGAGTAAAGATGAAAATCACCTTTAAAATATTTAATGCAAGTAAATTGTATATAATATATAATATAAATTTTTATATTAAACTAAATATTTTTCAGTTTTAACAAATTTTTAAAATAGTAAACTCTTTGGAATTAAATTAGAATACTATTAATAATTAAAATGCATGCAAACTTATTTATGAAGTAAAAGTGAATAGGTATATAAATATATCTAGAAGAAGAACTAGAAAAAGAGATAAAAGATATATAAATATAATGCAAAACATCATATACAATGTATAATCTAATAATCAAATTCACGAATGTCTGTTTTAAGAAACTATGCACAACAATACTACATACAACTACATATCCAAATAAAATCTTATGTTCTTTATTCGTTTAGGAAATTATTTGGGGGAATTTGGAAATTAAAAAAAAAATTAAAAGAAAGAAAGAAAATATTTTCTTATGATATCGCTACTAGTAAATATTTTAGCTGTACAGCAAGTAATCCTTGAAAATAATACAAATAATACATTAGTAGGTAAAATTTTTAGTGACATATTATGTTATATTTATATAACTGCTTATTATACTAGAATTGAATGATATCAATGTGGTGTACTGAATACAATTTTACATCTGGATACATGTAAAAATGAAACTAAATAACATATTCCTTTCAAATGCTTGTTTTCTTAAACAAGGCAATATTTCGTAATATTGAAATAATTAATAAGTAGAATTTTATCATTTATCAATGGAAACTGTAAGATGAATAAATTATGTATAAAATCATCCACAAAATCAGAATTCTTACAAAATATTTTTCTTTGTCTATATGTAATTTCAATACATATATGTATATACGTAATATATTTGGTTAATATATTTAGTACATATTCCAAATCTGTTTTTATGTGAATGTTATGAATATTATGTACATTGTTTGCATATTTTTATTGACTATTATGGCATTATTAGACTTATACTATGTATTATATATAATATAAGGATGATATAATGAAATACTCCTACAATATAAACGTCGTGGAATAAAAGGATTTTTTATTCCACTTTTCTATTATTATTTATTATGATTAATAGAGCTTTTTGTGCTTGGTGGACAAATATGTTATGTATTAAATGAGCAATAGTTATTAATTCATTCTAATTCTTTAGTGAACTGAAATATTTATTAGTTATAAATAACACTTTAATTCTCAAGTCTTAAAGAACAGATTACTGTAAAAACTTGTTGAAATAAAAAATATCCAGTTTAATATGAAAATTAAAATTTCGTATTTCATAGATGCCCATTCTTATTAAAAAATTTATGAGATGAACTTTATTTTTACACTTTAATATTACTTTCAATAATTTTCTTGCAGTAAATAAGGAGACTTTTTTGTGTAAAATACAATATAAAAATTTGCAAGTTCTTATCATAGATTCAAAAAAATGAACCTGAAACAACTTTATATATATATATGTATGTATATACATATACATACATATATGAAATATGTATATGTATACATATCATATCAACCTTGAATATAATGTAATGAAAAAAGACATACCAGAATCTATAGCTTCTTTTATATCCATTTTTAATGCTTTACACGCAGAGTTAGATGCATATTCCGGAAATTTTTGTTGAAAGTCTTTAATTATTTTATCAGCTTCAACTGATTGATGTAAATCAAAGAGACAACGAGCCAATCTATAAATATATATATGCGTATGTATATATATGTATGTACATGTATGTGTATATATGTATACAGAATGAATTACGTAAGACAAGCCATCTATCTAACACTTTCAGTTATGGAGGTAAGAAGAAATGTTTGAAACAAAAGTTATTTGAAATTTCGTCTGTTTAAATGAAACTATATGTTTTTGGATATCTATAATCGTACCCTTCCTCAAGATAATGACCCTAGTCATACAAGATCACTAAAGGTTACGGACGCAGTAATATATAAGAAATTAAAATTCATGATGAATGTTTCTAAAACAGAATATTCTTGGCTTTATTAACAGAATTATACTCAATACAAAATGTAAACAAATTTTGTGAAGATATTTATCATCAAAATCCCCTCACAGTTATGTAAATAGTAATACAAATAATAGACCGATATTAAGTTTCAAATGATAAATATCTTTAAACTGTCATTAGTCTACATTTTTGCATTCAGAAAAGAGAAAAGTAGATATATTGCTATTATATTAGGTGGTATTGGTATTATATTCATCAGCTTCACCGTAAACCAAAACTATTTTTGTGAGCAACTAAGTGATTGCAGATTTTGTCATTAGGTGGTATTGATAAAATACGCAATCACTTAGTTGCTTACAAAAATAGTTTTGGTTTATGGTGAAACTGACGAATATATGAGGCAAGTACTACGCTTGTACCGAAACAGATTTCCTGAGGGGATTTGTCTACCTCATTCTATGTTTTACACATACAGTTATAGAAGTATTTAAAGAGACCAACAACATATTCATACATTTTGAATTGATTGAATATGATTCTGGTATTAAAATCGAAATATTCTGTTTCAAAAGCATTCATCATAAATTTTCATTTTTTCACCCATTTTACATCCATGAGCTTGAATGACCTTAAATGACTATAATCATTGTTGTACAGAGGGCTACAGTCGTAAGTGTCCAAAAACAGGTAGTTCCATTTAAAGAGATGATGTTACAAATCTTCTAAGCACATCCAGTTGTTAAAAAGTTTTTGCCATCTTCTAATAGTTGGAGCAAAATAGCTTTTGTTCCAAACATTTTATCTTATTTCCATAATTGAAAGTGTTATTCAGGTGGCATATCCTATACGACACACTCTGCATATAATATACATATTACATATATGTTAAATCTTTTAAAATTAATCACCAATTTCCAGGCATTTCCAATAATTTGCTAAATAAACGTTTTGAACGAAAGTTAAATCAACAGCTGTAAATCATAGTCAATAAAACAGTATTATTGTTATTGTTAGAACTGTCTGAAAAATGATGGTTAATCTTAGAAGATACACCTTGTATACAACATTATATTATACATATTATGTTTAATTAAACTGAATATGATATCATATATATACATATATTCACAAAGCATCATTACCTAAAATGAGCCTTTACATGTCCAGGATCAAGAAGCAATGTTGTTTGACAATCTTTAAGAGCAGCATATATATCACCATCCCTGTAAATTACGTTCAACTCTATTCAAAATCTATATCCAGAAATATAAAAGGTATAATAGTGGAGAGATCATACCAAGTTCTTTTCATATATGCTGCAGCTCTGTTAGCAAAAAGCACAGCGGCAGTAGGACAATAACAGATTGCTTTATTGTATAAATTAATTGCCAATGTGTACTTTTGTTGTTCAAAGCTTTCATTTGCCTACAAAAAAAAAAAAAAACAATAATAAGAGAAGAAAAGGAACATAATTAATTTATTTAATTATTTTCAGATATAATAAAGAATTATTTAATTAAATAAATCAAGTAAATTAGTCCAAATTAATATTATACAATTTTCAACCGTTTTTTCTACAATAATTTATTATAATCATTGTTTAAAATATTGTTCAATAAAAGAAAATTATTTATTTCATATTTTTAATTATAAAATAAAATTTATATAAAACGAGTAAACTTACTTGACGTTTTAATTCTTCAACATGTGGTGGTAGGATTTTAATGTTTTTGTTAGTAAAATCTGCAATATCTTCATGATTTGCCATACTGCACTTTTCAAAATCTCCTATTAGCAGTTTTTAACGAATTTAAAGTTGCATATAAATTTAAGATATAACTTAATTTATCTAAGATTGTAGTAGATAGTGAACAATATAAAATTTAATATAAAAATTATTATTCCAATCATAACTGGTATTTTATGATTATTACCATTTATATATATTTCCTATTATATTTTCAAAATGTTTAAAAAGTCATGATTCACAAAATATAAAACATTGTAATAATTATAATCATTACCCAAATACATATTTGAGGAGTAACCAAAGCAAGTCTTCAAATTTTTTGGATTATTGATGTCAAATAAATAAATTTGTTCACCACCCATGTTAACAAGTAGCTCGTTTCCGTCAGCACTGAAGGTTAAATATGTAGTAGTGAGACTTCTATTACTGTCACGTTGCCGAGAATGCAGATGGCCTGCTCAATATCAAACATTAATAGTTTTCGTTAGAGTGATCGTGTAATATATAACAAAAGAGGAAGATAAGGGTAAAGGAGTCGCGTACGCTATTTCTGATCGTACGAACGAACCCGCGATAAAGTACTGTGCGCAACCCAGTGGTACATTCTCATCTGGATCACCTCCACCAGCTAGACGTATACATACATTTCCTCTTGTCCAGTTACTATGTGGAGACGAAATAGGCACCTATCGTCAAAACAATATACAAAGAAAAATTAATTTTTTTTGCTTAATCAGTTACTGTTCTACGAACACATTAAAGAAGATAAGTGAGAGAGTGTTAAAATACCCTAAAATTAATGGTTTATATTAGTGTTTATTTCAAATATATCATAGTTAAGAATAAGGCTCTTTCAAATAAAACGATTTTTATACATAAATTTCTTGAATGCTTAGTTTTTGTTTTGTAATTACCTGAGAAAGCTTAATCATTCTACGGTCATACATTCGTATATATGCATCATTGGCTCCAATAGCTATTAATTCAGGTTTTTTTGGATTCACAGAAATACACTTGCCTTCTGCATATCGGCCAGCATGATTAACAAGATTTACTAATACACTATTACAGCCATTGCTTTTGCAACTATGAGGAGCACGAATATCATATTGTAAAATAAGACCATCTTCTGCAGCACTCCAAAAAAGAAAAGGTACAGTAGTTGCAGTAGCAATACGTTTTACACGACCTATATGACAATTACATGAAAATATTGGTTCAAGAAGCGTAAGATCACGAACTCGTACTTTCCCATCTCCAGCACCTGATACCAATATCCTATCATTTGATTTTGGCATGAACTACAAAACAAAAAAAGGATTGTATTCTTTTCTCATTGTTGATTTCCGAAACTCTGAGAATTTAAAACTTATAGAAATTAATAACTATTTAAATTAAAATTTTAATACTTAGAAGATTATATATATAATATCAAATTACCTTAACAGAAAATATATTTCCATGGTGACGTGTACGAAGTATTAACTTTTTTTCATATCGAAATGGATCCCATAATATAATATTCATATCATCAGATGCTGAAGCAAGAATTCTAAAAATATATGTTAATACATGAACATATAACTTATAGTTAACTTATAGCTAATTTGCTCATTATCTACAGATATTTATATTTATTCTCAATAATTCTATGATGTTACTCTATGACTGTGTTTTATGTTATTTAAAAAATACTTACTGCCCACTTTCATTCCATTCTAAACAATTAACACATCCTGTATGACCAACTAATTCTTTTTCTAGTCCTAACCGGGATATCAAATTTTCTGTCACATGTAACTTCTGAGAAACTGCATATGCCACTGAATCCTATATAAAACAATTTAAATAGAATTAAACATCAATTTACTTTTACATAAAGCATGTTTAGAGAATAAAGTTTATACTAACATATAAAAACATTATGAGAAACTATTAAACTTATATTAAGAAATAATAAATATTAATATATTTACAACTAAATAAATAGGTAAAGAAATGCGTAATTATATATTATTATATATATTAACGTACCCGTATTTCACGTTGACGTACTAAATCCAAAACTCTGTAATCTTTATCATGTATGTTAGGAAGCATTTCTATGTTTATTTCATAAATCACTTATTGTACTAAAAAAATTAAATATCCTCTGAAAATCATAAGAAAATTTATTGTCATTTTTATTTAATATATCACGTTCGAACTTTTTTAGTAAAAGATGTAAATGTAATTATGTGTTTTGTAAAATATAACCTCTCATATAGAGGTACTATTGTATTGAAAGTATAAAAATTAGTTTTACGAAAACCGGACAAGAATACTTAACTTAAAATTAACGTGATAAAACAAGATATAAAACGATTAATAAGTCGTTACGTGTTCATACATCATCAAAATGTTATTGAAACGTTCTTGCACTGGTGTCCTTTTACACAATACCATGAACTTAACATAACTTTTGTACTTTATCACATTCTATCGTATAGTTGATATATGTATATATATGTATGTCTATATATATACATATATTTATTTATGTATCATATTCATTATTTTGAATTCACATATGAACCAGTTTTGCAATTATTTTTTATCTTTTAGAACTGATGTGGAGATATAATTCTCTGTATATCAAGTCTTGCTTCCATTTTCATTTCTTATGTGTTTCTCTATTACTTGATTTATCTGTTCAGGTTTGACATCTATAATAATTAAATTAATCTAGAATAATAACAAATCTGATATATATGTTAAATTTTTTTCACTTTATTATTTACGTAAAATATATCTGTACATATATCTTTGTTTATGAATCTTTTAAATCTGAGAATAAATATTTTAAATGTCATTATATTTTTAACCTAACAAAAACCTAACGAATTCACATACCACATAATATTCATGTAAGTGCTTACATTTGTACTGTTATAATTCCTATCATGGGATTTATTATTATTACTGTTATTATACAATATACAAGCACATATTTTATTGTATTAAATATTAATATATTTATATATACTGATAATTTAATGAGTTAAAAGATTTATAAACGTTTCTAATATTATTATGAAACATAAAATGTATTAATCTGTATTTTATAAAGTATAAATAATCTAATTTAATCAGGAAAAATCAGGAAAAAATTAATTTGTATCTTTTGTATTTTTTTTAAGTGATCTATTTATTTAAAAATATTTCTATGCACTTATATATATATATATATGATAAAATTACATCTCATATACATATAAAATTATCAAATTTTCTAAATTGAAACAGAAAAATAAGGATCTTAGACAGTAATTTTTAAGATAAAAAATTGTGGTATTTAAATAAAATAGTATCTAAAATGGAAATCTTTGATTTTTGTAGAAACTATCTTAATAAATTGGCCCATCATCTAAATTATCGTCTTCATCATCGTAACCTTCTCCATTATCGAAATAATTATTCACGTAGTCAGTTCCCTCATCCATTTCTTCATCTAGTTCTTCTTCCTCATCTTCTGCTTGCTCATCATCCTTTCCTTCTGCTTCCTCCTCCTCCTTTTCTTCTTCCTCTGCATCACTTTGTTGCAAACTCTCTTTTTTTTCTAATTCTTGCAACTTTGACTCTATATCAACATTCTTACGTTTTGTCTGTGGGTTTTCACATTTTTGTCCTTTACGCTTTCGCAATTGAGGCTTTAATTCTACAGGCATTCTGCTCCAATCATATCTACTTTCATAACTACTTTTATCAGTAATCAAGTCTTGATATCGATCTGAATACCTCTCAATATCTTTTTTAATTACTAAAGGCAAAACATTGTTAGGCGATTCTCTCATATATTCTGCATATCCTTTCTTTAATTCCAACAAATAACTCATTTCTTTAGTAATATTTAAAGGCAATGGTTTATATTCTAGAAGAGGATATTTTAATGGAGGTTGTAAGACTGGTGGAGGTAATGCTTCTCCTTTAGCAAAGCCTAATTGTTCTGTACTGATTGACATGGAGGGTTTACCTCTTCCCCTGCCACGTCCCGCCATGATAGTATTATATATTTATCTTATTATTATATTCAGTAGGATAGAAAAATGCAATGTTTATCCCAAATTTATTAGTAGTTACAAGAATATATATGTTTAATTACTTTGGTCATTTTTCAGCTTAAATGTGAGTATAAAAAATATGAAATATCAGTACTTTAGAAAATTATCTCAGATATTTTACACCATAAGTTATTTTTTACTTTAATATCCAAGAAATAAGAAGGATATTTGACAAAACCGAAGACTTCAGCAGCTAGTTCTGTCTTACATATTTGTAGCTGATCTCTGCAAGAACATGAGTAGTAATATACTTTAGTATATATTTCAATAATATACTCAATCTTCAGTTTATAATATGACACATAGATAGAATCTCAGTAATATTTAATAGTTAAATTCTGTAAGTAAGCTTAAGTAGAATTTCTTAAATAAATAAAATATATATTTTTAACAACTTTAATATTTGTTTAATGTATCAAGAAGCAATAAACTTGTTAATATTATTATAAATACATCAATAATACTTTAAATACCGTCATGTCTGAATAATAATGTAACTCATTGTAACATGTTAAATTTATTTTCTGTGAATAAAATATTTAACTTAGGACAGCTGAACTTCGTTTTGAGCGCACCGAATTTGTAACTTCTTTTTATATGATATGATAATTTCTTACAAAATGTAAAATTCAAATAGAATGCAAAAGTATTAGATCCTAAGTGGAGATCAGTATTGTAAAAATTATACGTGTATAAAATTAATAACTAATGTATGATTTATTCTTACTTCACTCATAGTTCATATTACGATCATATAAATTCATATACTGCGAAAGCACGATCATATAAATAGACTTCGATTCGACGTTGACACTCGATCACATTTGATTTCTACCGAAACCAAATGTATAGAAGAAACCGTCCGAAAATTGAGTCGTGATCAATGAACATGGAAGACAAGAAAAGGATCTCGTTCTGCACATGTTTCAGACAGAGACAGAGACACTATATTTATCTTTATCTGTCTCATACAACGAGAACTTTGTTATCTTCGATGTTGATTTTTCCTGACTCAATTTTCAGACTGTTTTTGAGCAAGTGTCGAGACTTGTTCATATGATGATAATCGTAATCATAACGCCACGACTATGAACATCATTGTGGTCACCATACCACCCATGCCACGCTAATTAACCATAACCATTGATATATATTCTTCACTGTAAATTTGCAAGTTAGGCATTACTTAAGTTTACTTACAGAATTTAAATATTAAATATTGACAATGACTGATGAATGATGACAAATGCATGTACGTGTGGTTTTGGAAGTTTCATGACAGCACCGTTATGCGGCTTAATAATTAAATACGATATCAAAATGGCGATACCTTCACCAATCCCCCTCTATTGCAGTTGCCGGACTTGTGTATACGTGGGTATATATCTAGCGCGCAGTGTTATACGACCGTGCTTACTGCTTACGAATGTTTTACGAAATTATTAGCTGACGCCTTTTATCATAAACGTGAAAATTGTTGAAAACATTAATACGATATTTCTAATCGTGAAAAGAAATTAACCAAAATGTTAGTGTTATTTGAAACTCCTGCGGGATATGCAATTTTCAAGGTAAATTATATTAAAATATGTAACTTAATACTTAACCTAAAAAATGTTGCACGTGTTCGAACTGCTAATAATTTTTAGGTTTATTTTAATAATTTAAGTATCTTCTTACGTTTTAAATACGATGTAAATACCTTATTGGTTTAAATACGTAAATATGTTTGTTTCTTACAGTTACTTGATGATGATAAGTTGACAGAAGTAGAAAATCTTTATCATGATTTTGAAACACCTGAAGCAGCTAGTAAGATGTAAGTTGATGTTTTTACAATAATTACAATAATTACAATAATTTTAATTACAATAATTCAATTACAATAATTTTAATAAGTTCTGTTGTTAAAAAATGCATTAATACCTTTAATTGAAGTAATAAATTCTATGGAGCAAGATATTGCATTCAGAACAATTTTAATTTTAATTTTAATATTAAATATCTTGCATTACAGAGTGAAGTTGAAGCACTTTGAAAAGTTTGCCGACACTACTGAGGCTCTTGTAGCTACAACTGCTGCAGTAGAAGGTAAACTTTGTAAATCATTAAAGAAGATACTTAAAAAACATTGTAATGAACTTCAAGAACAACTAGCTGTAGCTGATGCTAAGCTAGGTAATGCTATAAAGGATAAACTGAGTTTGTCTTGTGTCAGTAATACTGCTATACAAGAATTAATGAGATGTATAAGAAGTCAGATGGATAGTTTACTGGCTGGTTTACCTAAAAAAGAAATAACAGCAATGGCATTGGGTTTAGCACATAGTCTTTCTAGGTACAAATTGAAATTTTCACCTGATAAAATTGATACTATGATAATACAAGCTGTTTGTTTGTTAGATGATTTAGACAAAGAATTAAATAACTATGTTATGCGTTGTCGTGAATGGTATGGCTGGCACTTTCCAGAACTTGGAAAGATTATTACAGATAATATAGCATTTGTTAAAACAGTAAAAATAATTGGGACTAGAGAGAATACTATAAATTCAGATTTATCTGATATATTATCAGAAGACGTAGAGGAAAAAGTAAAAGAGGCTGCTGAGATATCTATGGGAACTGAAATCTCTGAAGATGATATTTTAAATATTCAACATTTATGCGATCAAGTTATTGAAATTTCTCAATATAGAACACAATTATATGATTATCTTAAAGCAAGAATGATGGCAATGGCACCAAATTTAACTGTTCTTGTTGGAGAGTTAGTGGGGGCTCGTTTAATCTCACATGCTGGGTCTTTAATTAATCTTGCTAAACATCCAGCATCTACTGTCCAAATACTTGGTGCTGAAAAAGCTCTCTTTAGAGCATTAAAATCAAAAAAAGATACTCCAAAATATGGTTTAATTTATCATGCACAACTTGTTGGACAATCTTCAACAAAAAATAAGGGAAAGATGTCCAGAATGTTAGCTGCTAAAGCTTCATTAGCAACTAGAGTAGATGCGTTAGGAGAAGATGGCAACTTTGATCTTGGTGCCGAACATAAAGCTAAATTGGAAGCACGTTTAAGGATTTTAGAAGAAGGGAACCTTCGTAGAATTAGTGGCACAGGGAAAGCAAAAGCAAAATTTGAGAAATATTATACTAAAAGTGAATATATTCAGTATTCTATTAATGAGGATATAGATCTTCGACATGGGAAAAGAAAACATTCTGAAATTGAAGATAAAAAAACCTTGATAGAAGAAATTACAAAGCCAGATGAAGAAATTACTAAACCAGATGAAGAAATGCCTAAGAAAAAGAAAAAGAAGGAAGTTAGTGACAATATAGATGAATCAGTAACTCAGCAAGTAGCTCAGTCAGAAGAAATTCTGACAAAGAAAAAGAAGAAAAAAAGTAAATTACAAGATATAGGAGATGATATTGAATCAAGCTTTAAATGTGAAGAAGGAGAGAAAGCAGTAGAAAACATTCCTGGGATATCAGGGGGTTAGTTTTTATTTTATCTATTTTATGTATTTTAAATCTATAATATGATATGAATAAAATTACAAGTAGAAAATATAACATGTACAAATTTAATATACATATAAAATATGTTTTTTTTTGTTATAGAGCAAATAAAGAAGAAAAAAAAGAAAAAAGATAAGGATCAGGAGATTGAAGAGACTACATTCACAAATGAAGAAACAAGTGAAAAAGTTATAAGCGAAAAAAGAAAAAAAAAGAAAAAGAAATCTCAAGATGAATGAAATTTTTTTCAACACTGCAATTTAAAAAAGTAATTTTTTTTAAATATAACTGTTCATTATTGATTGTAAACTTATATAATTAAAATATTAATTTTCTTCAAATATATATATATATATGAAATTATGTTTTTATAAAAGAATTCAATTATATATTTTTAAACATAAAAGATATAATCATACAATTTGAAGATAAGTGTATAAAAATGATTGTAAGTCTGTACTTTGTAAGATGTATTATTAAAATACAAATATTTCAAGCATTGAATAAAGAATGATCAGTAAATAGTTTAGTTAATATTTAGAAATATGCTCAGTATTAGTGCTTTAGTATCTTCTTCATTTTTATATATCTTTTTTAATATGATATATGTCTTAAAATATCATTGACATTTACTCATTATTATCTATTTCTTTTAATAACACACTTTGAAGTTTAAATTTTGTAAATTCATAGTTCTGCATGTATGTATTATCTGACTCCAAAATTCTTCAATAGTATTAATGGATGTTTCATAAAAAGTTAATTACGATTAATCTCTATATATAATTTATAAATATTTGTATAATAATTGTTGTACTGATGCGTTTAAAATAAATTTAACGATAATACAGTTACATGTAATGAACTAGAAGTGGAATCTATAACAAGTGTATTTACTGTTTACATTCAATTATAAGATATCATTGAAATTTGTTTGCGTTTAATTTAGACGTTAATAAGGAGTTTTTTTTATATTTTAGAGTGATTTTCTAAGTAAATGATTAAAAACAAGCAGTTTTGTATAATACCACTGAATTTGTCTCAATATTACTTATAAAACTAAATGGGAGAAACGTAACCAGCAAAAAGTGCAGGTGACCACAACTTTTTGTCAAAAAAAAGTTTCAGGCTAGTTTTACAGTGTAACTTGTTATTGATTCAGGACTGATCAACATTTGTTTGGAACATCTTTTTATTAGATTACTAAAAGTTCCTAAAAAGTCATGACAGCCATAAATATACTGTATATTTATACATTTAACAACATAAGGCAATGTAGATACATATACATATGGATATTCCCACTGATCTGAATTTATGTTATAACTATGTATTTTATTTATTGAATGTTTTAAAATATTACAGCAATTGTATGTAATAATTACATATATCTCTTTTTCAAAAAGCTCAAACTCAACATTGTATTTTCTCTTCTAAATCAAACATCTTTTTCATATTTTGAATAATATGAGTAATATTTATGTGTATATGTATATTTACATTGAATGTAATATACACTTATCATAATTTCATAAACTAAGCGTAATCATTCCATATATGTTAGTGTTTAAATTTCTATTTCTAAGTTGAGTTTGTACAAAATATAAGCTATAGTTTTTTGTATTTTCTATTTAAATATTATTATGATATTAAAATCTTACATAGTATCATATCAATATTTAAAAAAGAAAACAATAATATTTAAAATTACTGATATATGCACTTATATTAATTCATTCCAATGTATCATATCAATTATGATACAATAAGGTCATATAATTTACAAACACTTTTATAAAAAAATCACATCATAATTTAATGTCAGAATATATTTATTTCCTTTTACATATACTTTAAAGTATTTTTTAAGATTTGGGAAAATAGATTATACATACTCTTTGAGAACTATACAATATAAATTTTAAATTCTACTGCACTAGAATGTTTATAGTATTTTTATTAACTGTTTTCTAATTTCTTTTAGAATATACAGGTAAGTATATATCAATATATTATTTTTATATAAATAAATGAATTTATTTTATAAATCATATTTCAATTTATTTGTACAATTTGCTGCTGCAAAATATAAATTAATATAAGTCGTTTTAGAGCAAAAATAATTGATAATTATGATACAACCTTTTTATATATATAAGTTTTTCTATATAAATTTCATATATATAATAAATTTTGATAAGGTTGTAAGAAATATTCTTTGAAAATCTGTAGATTTTATAAAAAATTAAAAATTATAAATATTTGGAATCTCCCTCTCTCACTGTCTGTCTCTCTCTCTCTCTCTCTCTCTCTCTCTCTCTCTCACACACACACACACACACACACACACACACGCACGTACACACACAGTGTATAATATGCCCTTAAAAGAAACTGCAATATTGCAATTCAAAATTAACAACAATATTATAATATTCCATTTTCTTTGCCTTATGTTTTACAGTACTGTATATCTAAAGTAAATTATTAAATACTTAGTCATTGAATTTTGTTAAAATGAATAAAAGATATAAATGACTAATTAATAATTATCTGTATGTAATATTGTGTAATAAGATAAAATATAAAAAATGTTAAAAAAATAGATATTGCATTCTTGAAATATAAATTTTAATGCTTTGGACATAAAAATATTTGTGTGAAAAATACATAAAAATTATATATGATCTTTGTTTTTCCTTATAAGGGCATGATTTTATGAATAACTTATTGCACATAAAAATTAATGAACAATAGGCTGTGCATATAAACTTAACCTTAATAAATTTCAAAATGTTTTTACTTATAACTAAATGTTTGTAAATTATTAGTTATATACGTTATATATCTTATAATTTTTTAGAATACTAGAATAGTGCATATATTATGTATTATACATAATATCATAATTCTTTTTATATTAATTTATCGAATACTAGTAAAGAGATTTAATACAGACTTATTTTCCTTCTGACTACGTGCTTTACTGAACACATTCCAAAAACGCAAAGTTTCATCTCCAGCACCGGTTACAATAGCTTCACCATCTGGTGACATAGCTAAATATAAAACTCTATATGAATGTCCTGTTAATTTTGCAACTTGAGTTAGACTGGGATATTTCCATACCAGAATTTGGTTTTGAGAATAACCATGTGTACTGACTAGTTCTGAACTGTGCTTACTCCAAGCCAAATTACAAACTTGAGAACCAGTATCTACACATTGCATTGGTTGACCAGTTAGTGTATTCCAAAATCTAATGCATCTGTCTGCTGTACCACCACCAGAAGCTAAAAGACCATGATGATGTGGAGACCACGCGATAGCTTTGACAGCTGCTAGATGTTCAGTATATGTTTGTATCGGTGAAAGGGAATGTAAGTTCCATACATAAAGACGATTGTCATTTCCACCAGAGGCTAAATATTGATTATCTGGAGACCATTTGAGTCCACAAACTTCTTGTCTATGAGCTCCTAAACGTCTTTCACTTACAACACAAGGAGTTCTAACATCTCTTTGTAATATTAACCTATCTCTACTACCAGATGACAAAACTTCACCATTCCAAGCTAGAGCTCCAACTCTCGCACTATGTCCTTGTAACTTGCTTACTTGTTTACTCACAGCTACATCCCATACTTGGATATAGCCCAAATGTGTACCAACTGCAACTAGGTTTCCTCTTTCGTTCCAAGCAACTGATGTTACACTATTACCATCACTGGATAAATCACATAGTCTAGTCACCTGGCTGGTACACGCAGACCACAAATAGACACAGCTACCTAGACCAACACTGAGAACATTTTGAGAAGACCAATCAACAAGGTTTAAATAAAAGTCATCTTGCAGTTCAGGGGCATCTAGTACTTTGAAAGGTATTCTGGAAATCTTCCTCGTTGCTTTTCTTGGGGATCTTAAAAGTTTTTGACTTTTGGCACTCAATGGTGACAAAGAATAAGGTGAACTTTGATCCAATAGTGTGTGGTCTTTCGTAGGTGTAATGTATTTAAAAAGATTTCTGGTAACCACTGGTGATAATACTCTTCTTTCTTCACATTGTCCTTTTACATCTTCTATGCTTGCTCCAAGCAGTTCATTTTTTAAGAGACAAGAATAGGCAATACCATCGCGGTTACTTTCTCCATTCTCGCGAGTCTTCTTTGTGACTATACCATTCCGATTGTTCTCTGATATCATCGAAAATGTTGTTTGGTAATTATTGCCCGACCGTGTTGGTATAAATCGATCGAAACTATTATTCATCATTTTAGTTGGCGAAAAATATACTGATGGGTGAAGTCCAGGACTTGCTAGACTATCTATATGGCTCTCGCTGTTTGACTTCAACAGCCGTTTCTCGTATTCGTGGTGAAACATTTTTTTAATGCTACTCCTTCACATTCACTCACATAATTATTCACCATATACGATCGTTCTCCTTTAGATTACGTAAATTGCACGTCCATTGTCATTTTTCATACAAAACACAGTACTGATGAAATTGAGCAAACTGTCCTGTAGAATCCCTATTCAACGTCAACTTGGAAAATTTTTGATACGGAAATAAGGAGGTTGAACGTGATTCTCCAATCGAAATGCTTAGTTCAAAGCGTTATGTTTAAAAACAGATAGGCAAATGACTGTGTAAAAAGCTGTACTTGAATGAGTACCCACCTAGCGACGTACTAACGAAATTATAGTGAAATGTTGTTGTATAACGTATTTTTTAAAGAATATAAATGAAGAATTTAGGTACGTCATTTATTACCAATAATATTCTGTATTATCATTATCAAGTTGATTCCAAATTTTATATATCATAATATATTCAATGATAGGACCAATCGTCTACCATATCTACTTTTGCGCTATAATAATATAAATTAATGACATTAAGTAACGTTTTAGAAATTATTGTTTTAATTATTTGTCCTACTAAACTACATTTACAGGAAATTAAAAGTACAATTATTTTCTTTCATATAATAAAAACGAAATAACGTTTACATCATAAATTATATATTGGTATATCTCATATATACAATATATAATTTATATTTTATAAATAAAATGTATAAATGCTTAAGGACATACAAAAATATTGTTGTAATTTTATTAGTAGTTGATATATAAAATATCTTTATATAAAAATTTAAATTAAGTATCATATAAATCATAATTGTATATGATTTACGTAAAATATTTACAATATTTTCTGTTTAGTTTTTACTTTTGTACTGCATATATTTATGTATTATATATTTATTTTAATACGTATATACTTCATACTTTATATATATATTGATAGTTAAATAACTCAAAATTCATAATTCAATGGATATCCATGAGTAGTAAATATTCGTTAACAAATTTTAACGTTATAATTCAATATATAATTAAAAAAATTATATATTTATTTAAGATAAATGTTTAGTTTATTTAAAAATATGTATTTGTGAAATTACTAATAAATATTATATTCTGTGAATAATTTCGCAATTTTTATTAAAATTTAAATGTGTTTAATCGTAAGAATAATTTAAAATACGGATTATTTAGCGAAGTCAAAATTTTATTTATTCACATTCATGATATAAGATTGCGCATGCGGCCTGCGTCAAAATTGACGTGTGTATATGTATGCATATCGTCATATTGTATAATCGAACAATTTTCAGATATTTTTAAAGGTATGTATACATCTTTCTGTATAACTGTAAATACCATTCTTATCTTTATTTAAGAAATCAAACTAACATTGTAGAATGACAATAAGTCATGAATGGTAATAAGGACTTAAAGTACATATAATATACTAACCTTAACACTTAATTTGTAGCTTACATAAGCTGTACAATTTCTTTTGTATAAAGTATTAGTAATTAGTATAAAAATAGTGTTTGATTTTAAGATAGATACGAAACGTGTTTGAAATTGTACAGATACAATAAGTTGTTCTGTTGATATAAAGCTTAAATAATTTTATTCAATAATTACAATTTTGTTTTACATTAGATAATTTTTTTTAATGTCTTGTTTTATTTTGATCATAAATTTTGTATAATAAACAAATCAAATTTTCAGGAAAATTAGTGTAATATGTTAAATTAATACGTTTTCATATTAATAATAAATTCACTTATATTTTCTTATTATATTTACAAATTATACAATACATGAGGTCTTTAAATTCATCTTATTACAAGTGTATTCTATACAAAATTTTGTAATTCTATACAAAAGCATGCTATGTATTGTGTATATATTTACTTGACCTTACAATAATTTTAATGCTTGACTTAACAAAGTTATGTGTCTCCATCTGTTTTAATTACCTAAAAATAATATTAGCATTTATAAATTAGATTTGTTTACCCTATATTTTAGGCATTTTTTACAACATATGATTATTGCTCAAACATTCGATTATAAATTAATAATTTAATTTTAGATACAATTTTTTTGAAAAAATGGGAGGTCATGGTCATGGGTCATCAATAAAAATACCAAGTCCTGATATATACAAAGTAGAGGATGTGCCACAGCTTAAACTGGTTCAAGACGAGCTAGCTAAACTTGGGTTGAAGGATCCTTGGTTAAGAAATGAAGTTTGGCGTTATACGGCACTACCTGGCAATTCACATTTCCTACGAGTATTTAAGGGAGTTACCAGCGGTATGCTAGTCGGGTTTGCAGCATTTTTAGTAACAATAGGTATAGAAAACTATTTTGGAATTACTTATGGGAAAAAACATCATAACCATGATGATCATCATTAATATTAGATAAAGACATATTTGGTACACACAGGAAATATTAAATAGCTTAAATCACTGTTATATGTATTATAACTGCAGAAATAAATTATAATTTGAGATTTAAATGATGAGAGTAATGAATTCTTTTACTCAGTTCCAATAAACATGCAGTTCTTGGTTCATATAACATAAAGAATATATTTTTATTCAATACATTGTTGACCAGCTATTTCATGTAAAGAATAACACGTATAACGTTGCAACGCGTTTGTGCATGAAAATACGAATTTATTCGTGAGTAGTCAACAATATGTTAATATGAACTTTACAACTTATACATATATGAAAGTATCTTTATCTATTTATTGCATTATGCAAGAACTGTTACAAATCAGAGTCAGGCAAAATTTATCAAAATGAATAAAAATAAACATAGTAATCGTTATTTGTGAATGAAGAATAATTTAATTTATTCGCAAAATTTATTTGTCTTCAGCAATAGTGCATTATCTGTATTCATGGAGCGAATAAAGATAATCTAACGAAGTAATTATACAGTTCGTAATTAATTTTTTGTCAAATAATACATAGCGAGATTATACGCACTATGATTTTATTTATTCATCATTCGTCATTTGTCATTCGTGAATGAATATACGAGTAATGAAAGGTAAATAGTAACTCCTAATTACGAATTTGACGAATAATTAAATATTTGGGAATAAATTTATTTGTGAATAAAAGTTCCGAATAATTTATTTATTATCTGGATAAAAATAATTAAATAATGCCGAACTCTACTGTAAATTTTTTAGCGTGTTGCATTATATAAATCCATATTGTAAGGATTCAAAACATATATGTCATAGTTTTCACAGATAATTTTACATCTTCTGTAAAACTTGACTTTGAACAGTTGAAACGTTGTGACCCATGATTCCTTTAACAAGTTTTGTCCTTGTGACGAGTATCATACGACACAAACAAAACGAAATTTGGCCTTGAAATTCAAGGTCAACGTCCATTTTGCAGTATGCACCTTTTTTTAACAGATCTCCATTAAACCTATAGTTTAAATGGAAGGTGTAAAATTATCCGGTAAATCTATGATATACATTTTTTAAATAGCCTATACAAGTTAATAATAAGTAATATGTTAACATAAACGTACCAAATACAAAATATGTCACAATATTTGAATAATACAAATCATTTACATGAAAAACAATTTATCTAGTAATGTATGATTATTTAAATTTTTTTTGCCATTTTCTTTTACTATCACAACTAACAGCATTGACACTAATACTGTAATTATAATAGCTAATGTACAATCGTTACATAACACAATAATGAAAGCAAATACTGAAATTTCAAATGTTGCAAATAACCACTCATTTCCATATAATAATACTTGATTGAAAGAATAATTATTATCTGCAAAAATTATATATATAAGTCATCATTAAAGCTACTTTTTTTTTCCTTTTCTATTAAAAGAAACATTACCAATATAGAAAACTGATTTCTCTTCATTGTGGGAAAATACTATATTAAATAACTTCTCAAAAAAATGTTGTTCTTTAATGGCATAGTCTTCATTTGTTATGCAGTGATCTAGATATTTACATAGATATTCTTTCACTTTTAATTGATTATTGAAAATATATTCCCAATTTGAATAATAAGTCCTTATAAAATTACTTGGTTCCTAAAAGGAAGTAAAAATAATATATAATTAATTCGCAAAATAAATTTTAAGGAATGTTAGCTAAAGTTGTGTTATACATACGATATTCATTAGCTCTAAACTTTTGTTAAAAGTATTTCTGAAAGTTTTTGTTAAGTACAATATAAATGTTTGTTGAGTTGTTCCTGGTACAAGACCTCTATGTGCACATAAATTATTTTTTTCCATTTGTATATCATTAATTAAAGTACGTAAGTCTGTGTCTGCAAATCCATGCACTGATCTGTTGTAAAATGAGGAAGATATTTAATTATAAGCATTTTATTTCTATATATTTATATTTACTTTTATACTTTATTTCTTTCATATATATTTATATTTATTAATGCATATTACCTTCCATGAATATAAAAACCATAATAATTAAATGGTAAAATAAATACACTGATGTTTGCAATTGAACATACATTTATAAATTCTTGCATTTTGTTTGCAATACATTGTTCATAGAATACAATGAACACTAACCACTGGATGGAATAAGTTAATATATATATTAAGACACATATTGTAAAATATAAAATAAAATTGCAGTCTTCAGAAAATGTTGGGATTAATTCTGGTATTCCGAGAATCCATGGATACAGTCGTATGACCTATTCGAAATATAAAATTTAATCTTAATTATTTAATTTCTCGCTACTTACTCTTGCATAAAAAATACATAAAGTAATTTACCTGAAAAATACATAAAATCACAAGCAATTGTATCTTTATGTTTATCTTTCTTTCAGTTTGAAGATTTAACCACTGACTTGCAATAAAGTATGTCCTCCATATACTAATAGATGAATTATTAAAGTTGCTACTTTTATTTATTATCTGATCAGAACTTTTTGATATCGAGTTTGTAATTGAAATATTAGTTTTGTGCTTATTAACTGGAAAAGATTTGTTAAAATTTTTGAAGTTATTATGCTTATTTAACTTATATAAGATTCTCTTGCGTTTAGCTGTTATTGTTTCTGATGACATTTGCAAATGTTTAAATTTATTCCTTGAGAGTTTATCATTATGGAATTCATTTATAGGCACATATGGAAGATCATTACATTGATTGTATATCGTTTTTGGTTGTTCCCAATCAATAAAGAATATATCAATATTCCAATATTGACAAATAAATCCAAATATTTCTATAAACTAAATTAGAAATTAATAAATTTGAAATACTTAAAGTAATTAATTGAAATTAATTGTATATTTATATTTTACGTTTAAATACTTACTTTAGAAAAAAATGCTACTGTACTAAATGTTTTTATCATCTTTTCATTGACATCTTCAGAGAAGAGGATATATGGTATTGTTTTTCCTTTATAAAACATAAATAAATATAGGCATAAAATAACCAAACACAAAATAATTATGCTTCCTATAGCAGACATAGTGTAAATAAAAAACCAAATAAGTACATATACATTAATAGAAGAAGTATGATGTTGTTTACTGTATTTCCATGTTTTTATTCCAGATAAAATGAAACTTAATCCTGACAAAATCCCAATAATTATCTAAAAACGTATATACATATAGCAATAATAATATTAGAAATATATCTTATTGTTATTTTCTTCTTATTACTGTTTTGTATATTTACCATGAAATGTGAATCAATATTGTCATCTTTTAGAGTAAATCTTATTTTATAATCTAATGTAACTTCTATAATTTTATCAATCTGTTCATATGTTAATTCAGCATATTCAATAATTAATAAAGGAGGAAATATTTTATTGTTATCCTTTGTACTTTGAATATTAATTCTGTAAAAAGTATTACAATATATAAGTTTGTTACTTTAGTAGACACATGTTAAATTTAATATGTAATTTGTTTGATGAAATCAAACTTTGTTTGATAAAGTCAAATTATAAAAAGGAGGTAAAGGACTCACATTACATTTAAAGATTTCATATAACGTAATACAGATAGTTCATCACCATTGTTACTTGTGAGATTATATGTTTTAAAACCGCTAATATTATCAACAAAGAAAAATTTTCGAACTAACTGCCAATCTGATAATTTATTATGATTCTGTAAAATTGTTAGGATTATATATATTTTAGAACACTTTCATAGAATAATATACAAAGCACTAATTACAATTTAATATAGTAACCAGGTATTTATATTTAAATTTATTGACTACTTCATATTTGATTTTCTTACCTGATTAATATTTTTAATAAATACAGGTAATGCATACATTACAATTTTGTTATCTCTTATAAATGTTAAGTAAGGAGAGAGAAACTCTATTTCTGTGTGCAGTAAATTTTTAATTGCAAATCTACATTTTTTTTCAAAATTAATACCAAATTTAACATGTTCCAACAAATTGCATGGAATATTAGGTGTACCAATTGATTTAAAATTGCCATGTAAAGAGAATGTTATAATTGTAAAATTTAATATATTATCCTAAAAAGATATGGTTTATATTATCAGATATTATACATTTAAGTAATAGATTGTTACAAATATTACAAATACATATATGTGTTACATACTTTGTCTCCTTTCATCAAGCTATAATTTTGTGTAATTTGTTTGCTATTTAATACAGTTGTAGCTTCATCTTTATTATAAAATAACCATAGAGGTGATTTTTGTTTTTGCATAAAGAACTTGCATGCAATATCATTAGCATAAAGACTTAAAACACATATGTTTGATAAATATTCACACGCTAATTTATCTCTTTTCTAAAAATATGTATGTACTATTATTTTCTTATTTTTACATTCTTAGTTGCTTTCTTACCTTACAAAAATATACAGCAGTTTGAAGTTCATTTTTAAAATAATTATTTGTATTTTGATTATTAAACTTCACTTGAAATGCAGGTTTTGGATTCTCTTTATCAACAGAAGTATTTTTATGTAAACAATAATTCTGTACTTGTGTATAATGATACTTTGTTAAATACATATCAGTTTGATAATAATCATATTCAAAACTTTTGCAGGGCAAGCATTTAGACACATCCAAAAATGGATAAGTATTATTGATACATGGAACACAACGTATAGTATCCAATAACGTTCCATCCAAATGTCTATCTACTGTAAAATTAAAATATAACTAATAATAATATAAATAATTAAAGAATCAGCAATTTAATCAATAGATAATATGTTACAAATATGTAATTTAAAGTAGTTCGGTTTAAATGCTAATACATAAATACTTTTGCCTATTGCAAATGCTTTAATTATTACCTTGTATTTCATTAGGGGCGCATCTACACGTCGTGTTACATGATACGCAGTCGTTCCCATCTGAAGTTACTGTAGCATTAATGCCACAAAATATGCATACGGGATAACCATCCTTGAAACCAATTTTTTTACTAAATTTGTTACATATACATCGTAGTCCTATAAAAGGAATGATTTAAGTATTAAATAAAATGTTGAAAAATTTAATTTCGAACTCACGGTCGACAGATGGTTTTAAATTTTTATTGGCATCACATGGCATGCAGGTAAGTGATATGGTATCAAAATATTCGTTATTTTTACATTTCGATGGTTGAGAATATTCAAATAATTCTTTATTCACAGCAACAATTTGGGTAAAATTTATCGAATAGATTAAGAAATAGAAAAAGGTATTTTTTCTTGTAAAGCGGCACATTTTGTATACATCTGATATCTATATACGTATGCATGTACTTACATTTGTGTACGACTTTCGTTTCTATAGTAACCGGTCATGAAAGTTTGTAATGTCTTATCTATATATGTAGATAATCTTTTACGTATTTTATTTTTTAAGAAAGTACAACAAAGAATCTAATACAAAGTTTCAAATATGATAGTAAATATTGAAGTATACATATACACACACGCGCGCACGTATGTAAAAATGTATATGAACATATATATATCTTAGTTTTCGAGTTATGAATGATTAATGAAAATATTCGAAGTGCCTGGTGCCTCAATATACCCACTGATTGTGAGAGCTAATCCAAGCTGTGTATGCCATGCTGAATTGCCGTCTTGATATAGAGCTTTTGTATTTGTTTCAAAAGGCAATGTTTAACACATAGCATCATCCGAGCTTCTTATTCCAACAAAGTTTCTTCTTTAAAAATCAGTAAATTTGTAAATTCAATACTTCAAAAACTAATTGAAATTGTATAGATGAAAGGCTAATGAACCTGTCTTCAGAAATACTATCAAATGATTCATAGAGAAATATATAGTGCTGCTTAAAAAAGCGAACTCTTCATATCTTGAAAAATAATAATATAAAAAAAATTCGTTAGGAAATAAAAGGCTGTCCAGTGTCCAGAGTTACCGCGGATATATTAATATGACTAATTAATATTATAATGACGGACAAATTTTCAATTGATCGTTAATATTTGACAACCCAAAATTTAATGATGTTATTTATTGTAAGGGAAACATATAAAATGCATATGAAACAACTTTCCGTGAAAGCACATTGCCGGTTTTACAATGTACAGCTAATCGGGAGCAGTATTCAAATATCAATGATGATTATATTCGATAATTTGCAAAAAATCGAAATTCTAGTTTATCCGTATTCATATCTATATTTATTTTACGATATGTTTATGAAATATGTACGAACTGCGAATAAACCAGCCGAATTAGACTTTGAATCGGAAAAAATTGTAAACAGTAATTTTTTTACACAAAATGGTTCGGAAGATCATTTGAAATGAAATGTATGTGTTGAAAATTCATGAAAAGTTGGGCGTTGTTGTTAAAAAAAAAAGGTATATAGGTACGAAAAACAGGTTTTTCGCGTATAAAAAGATAAATAGTGATTTTACAGAAAAAAATTTAGATTAAGAAATGCAGGCATAATGTAGGAAAGATCGGCAAAACGAGACCTATAAGATCAAAATCGATCGATACGTTGATTTGTAACAAAATAAAAACTGTCAAAATAGATTTTTGACAGTTCATTTTTCACTCGTTTGTTATTCATAGAGATTTGAACGCACGACTTTAAAATTTTAATAAAACATGATCTTGGTAATGATAAGAAAGTGTGCCAAATTTCACCTTGAAATGTTTATTAGATTTTGCACAAAATTGTTCGCTTCATTCCAAAAGGGTTTAAATGGGTTAAGTTTCTATAGCTTTGATAAGTTGCATAGGAAGCTGTGAGCATGCTTTCTATTCTTTAAGAGTTGCACTATCATATACATTTTGAAATGAAGTGATATTTCTAAATTAAACCATCCAAAAATGGTTTTGGAAAATAAATGTTTCCTTCCTCTAAAAGAATGGAACAATTCTTTTAATTTTTGTCATAGCGAATCGGCAATAAAATCAATTAAAAACTGTTATTATTACACGAATTTACAGAAAAGTTTTCTTTCATGAGATAATTTTTTTCTTTCAAAAAAATAATTTTTAACAATAAGAGCTAAAAATTTCACGAAGTGTAAAACAGTGGAATTAGTTGTCCTTCAATTTTCGAATGAATTGTTTCAGAAAACGTGCTTTGACTTTAATAAAAGCCACGAAGTTCCAGTATACGGACGAGATAGCGTACAGTTGCGCAGTGGGAACAATGGCGACATGTGTCGGTCTATCTGCGAACACGCCTAAAATTGAATTTGCGCTTTCAAACTGCTGGTACCTACATTATCTTAGCAATAAATTAATGTAAAATGATGATTTTTAAAAATCTGGAGCAGTTCGATGAGATATTGACAGATAACACAATCAATTCTTTCAAAAATTATATTCAGGCTAAAAATTTTTAGTTTTTTGGTTTCTTATTTTTTATATCTCTTGTTCACTATTTATAAATGACATAAATGACATTTTACGTGATAATAACAAACGTCATATATTTAAATTTTTTAAATATATAATTATTGTTATAAAGTTATAATTAGAGAATCTTTAAGAAAATGTTGACGGTTCTTTGTTTTGTTGCAAATCAACGTATCGACCGATTTTAACTTTATGGATGTCATTTTGCAGATCTTTCCAATGGCTACATTCCGCAATAGAATCCTTTTTCTGTAAAATTATTACATTTCTTTCCATATCCGAAAAGCTCGTTTATGTCTTTTTTAAACAATGATGCTCAACTTTTCATAAGTTTCAAACTCATATGTTTCATTTCCAATGATCTACCGAATCATTTTGTGCAATAAAATTGTTGTTTACATATTTTTCTCGATTTTGGTGGTGTTCTTTCAAACTGAAATTGTGTAAATTCGACTTCAATCTTTGACAAAATGGTTTTGAGGTTAGTTGAAGAATACATGATATTTTCGAGCAGGTACAGAACTCAATGTTAAGTGTGTTGAGGCACAATGAATATTTTCATTAAATGTCTGTAACTCGGAAACTAAGCTATATAGGACATACATATGTTCATAAGATGTCTTTTACTTATTTTCGTGATATTCCGATAGATATTCTGCCCCATCTCTGAAATATTGACACCTATTTATGAATCATCCTATATATAGGATAAATATATTAACCATGTACGTTAAAATGTTTCGTTAAGTACTAAAGATAATGAAAGAATGTTCTTAGAAAGCTTGTTTGATGTGACGGGGGATATAACGCGGTACAAATAGCTTTTTTTTTTGCAATAGAATAGTAGGAAGATATTGAGGTCAAGTTCTTCTTTTTTAACAGAATCTTATATATTTTTCTTATCGATAATATGGTACCGTTTTTTTGACGAATTAATGTACTAACAAAGTCATTTCGTTCTTCTCCGGAAGGCCATTCTGTTAAATCCTGCTACGAATCACTCACTCATCCAATCTTGTAACTTTTTCATGATATTGATGGTCGATAAACCGGTTTCATATGATATTCTACATATTGGAAACTTTAAGAAAGTTTAGAAAAATAAATTCAACTTTTTGCAACTATATTAGAATAATGTTCCATAAATACACTGTTAAGATTCTTGTTGGAATGCCTTTGTATGTATAGTATATAATATATGTATATATATACACGTTCGATCATGTACATACCTATATAGATAAAATTTTAAATGATAATATTAAATTTATTATCGCCAATAGTTCTCTTTCTATGATAAAATAGGACACTGATAAGTCTACTCCATCTTATTATGAAGAAAAAATTCTACCAATCTCAATGCTTAGAAAAGAATAGTATTATTGCATGCTTTCAGTGTTCTTTGCTTTTTATATTTTATATATGATAATTTCAGACAAATATACTATAATAAACGCCAGTTTTGTGAATAATATATGTCTTTAACGTAGCTTGTGATTAGTATTGTGAATAGTAACTAAACCAGGGTACGATGTCAATGCTTCTATTTCGACATAATACTACATTCTTTGATACGTGTTTAAGCCTTCTATAGCGGCAAATTTATAAATAAACTGAACATACAATGACGGTCATACATTGCAAGGCATATACTCTTACATACAATTATATTGGAAACGAAATAATAGAATTGAAGAATAATGAAGAATTACTTTGCATGGATGTACAAAACAATTAGAAAAGAAAGGATTGCTTATATTTATATGTACGTTTGCAGTATATGTACATTACACACACACACACACACACACACACGCGCGCGCGCGCGCGCGCGCTCACGTTTCCTTGAATACAAATATATCTGGCATAAATATGCTATTGTTTTTATAGATTTATGTTATTTTGATATAAATTTGTTATGTACGTAATCTATTCAATTCACTAAAAAGTTGTTTTGCACAGTGGTTATGAAAAATACCCGCACATATTGAATAAAACGCTTTTTTATGAGTCTTCTACATTTTATTTTCATAATATCAAATTCTTATCCTTCTATGAATGTACTTTTAAATGATATGAAATTTAACAAATGTACTTGATTTTAATGAAGTAAGATAATTCGGTAATAAGTAAAATGCTGTGCAAATACTTTTTGTGGTTAATGTATATGAGAGATTATTTGAATGCATAGGATGTTTCCAAATTAATGTTGCTTGTTGCTAAAAATAAAATATTTTTTTAATATAAATAGATAAATATCTCAAGAAAAGTATTCCTAAATCAGGAAATGTAAAATATAAAGAGTTGCCAGCATTTCATTTCTTAGAAAAGACAATCAAGGAATGCAGTAGTTTATTATAGCATTCCATTTTTGATAGTTAAATATTTGTTAGCTTGTGCTTGTAGGAAATATCTGGCAGTACATATACTTACGTATAATGTGTATAAATATAAAAGAATTTAAATATACATTTTTGATGTTAAATAATAGAAAAAGAAATAAATATTGCTATTGGCAAAAATAAATTATTTGAAATAAAAGAATTAATGATAGTTTAGAAAAAAGGTAATTTAATAAAAAACTATATGTATATATATATAGAATTTGACATTACCGCTTAAAGCTTTTTATGTCCTTATATTTTTCTCATAAATTAAGCATCTTTAATTGCAATGTTTTGATATAGTACAATTTTCATTGCAATAGCATAAATTGTTACTTTAAGCTTTAATCAAATGAATTTGTACCAAGACAGAGATTGTTCGATACAGAGTCGTAAAATTGGCCAATGATTATTAAATTGATCGTTGTCTTGCGTGATAATGATTACAGTAGTTTAGCTGCCAAAAATCCACCTCTCTTCCCTCTATCCTCCCTCTAAGTCGTTTCTTTGCCACTGTTCTTTCGGAGAGGGGCACTCTTCTTTTACTTAAAGGGAAGACCGGTGGGAAGGCAAGGAAAATCTTATAAGCTAAAATAAAAGCGAAACAAGGCAAAGTCCGCGGGAGTATTTTTTTCAGTCTCAAGAAGTGCTTAGTGGAGTGACTATCGTATCACAGGTATTATCTTCTCAAATATTGTAACACGTTATATTGTATAATTGACAAGCTGAAATTACAAGTGAGGTAATGATAATCTATTGTGAAATAGTCCAAAAGTGAAGAAGTCACATTTTGTTTTATGTGCAATAAATCAAGTAGAAAAATAAAAGAAGAAGAACGTAATATTTTGTTGAAAGTGATATTGCCGTGACACTATCGTATAAATCCTTTAATAAGTTTGAATTTGAATGTTGACAGCTTAGTGAAATTTTATTAGTTTAATAAAACTATAAAAACAATTTTATGAAAAGTTAATCGATTGCCCTTAATATTTATTCATTGATATCTTATTTGCCTTTTCGGACCTTGGAGGTTTTAGTTTTTATATCCTTATATCTACTTCTCTCTACTCGGTAATATAAATATATCATACATATAAACTTAAGACCTAGTATCTATCGTATCTATTTATAAATATATTAGGTTGTAACATAAATAGGTTCGGTCAAATAAAGAAAAATATTGAGTTTAACTGAACTTACTTATGTTACAACCTAATAATTGTCAGATTTAAGATCTGAAGTACAGCTGAATCTGTTTATCTCTTATTACCAAATACTAAATATATCTATTTTTGGTATGCACTGTCTCCTGCTTTCCTATCAGAGCACTTTGCTTTATGTGGTTTTTTCTCTATGGTTTGTTCGTTCTCTTTTCCTGTTCTCCTTACTGTGTTTTCTTTCCTTACACTCCTACCCCATATGTCCCTTATTTTCCTTTTTACTCTTCTCGTCCAGTTCTTCCCTACATTTTCCTCCAATACTGTCTTTGTTTCTCCTCTTCCTGCTTTCATTTCCTTACGTCCGTTTCTTAAATGTTTTCACAGTAATTGCACTTTTAATATTTACACTACATATTTAGTCTTTTGTAGCTATTTTTATTTCTGAAGTTTGTATGTTGCTTGCGAATAATTGGGAATGTATTATGAGCTATTAAAAATTGAATTTGCTTTTTCATACATGTATGATTATATCGTAATACATATGGGAATGATATCAAAATCATGAAATAATTGACATAATTGATTTAATTAGATTGTCGATAAATAAAGCATTCTGTTATAATAAATAGGAATCGATGTCACAATCAAACAGTTTGTTGTACTTTAACGTGACCTGCTTTCATTCGTTAAATATATCTCATTAGCTAAATATATCAATCGAGAGTACTAGTTGTAACATCTACTTAGAAAGAAGGCTACCAAACATTGATAAGTGTTTAAAATATGCGAGCGAGTCTTTGAAATGAATGAGATCCGTTAGATCTTTCTATAAACTATCAGTTATATATATATATATAGAACAATAATATGTTCAATTAATATAAATAAAAAATATAATTGATATTTCTTTTTCTTTCAAAGAAACCTAAACATTTCAGTTGTTGACTCGTACATACATATATAAGTATAACGATACATATATTTATAAAATCAAAATAATATACATAATTTCACTGTATAAAAAAAGAGTTTAGAAGAAAAAGAGGAAAAATTGTTGTTATATCTTACTTTACTTTTGACAGACGTGAACAAATATGTGGGCAGATGAGGAAGCAGCGCCATGGGATATCGAAGAAACCCCAGCGGAAGAAGCTCCTGAAGCAGAATCAGCCGCCCCAGCTGGTGAAGCAGCAACTGGAGAGAAACCAAAAATCAAATTAGAAAAAATTGAACCACCGCACTACAATCACCATTGGGTTCGCCCTCTCTTCCTTAATTACGCGTACCTTTATGAGTATAGGTATGGGTTTTTAATGTAACTCAATTAATTAATATTTCACATTTTATTAATAAAATCCTACATTACAAATAGTCATTTAAAAATTGAAATCTCAATATTTTTAAAGTTATGAATTTTTTTAATTACTTTAAATATAAAATGAATTTTCATAAAGAATTTAAAGAAAAAATTGACTAGTTTTAATTACAATTACAAAACTATTTACTTTTCTCTTCTTACAATTGAAGAGTCTGCAACAATAAGAGGATATCTCAATGTTTAAGTTGTCTTTATTGGATGAGAAAGGAAGGTATGGGTTCATACTTAAAAGAGTGGAAGAGTTTATTACTATGAATATTTGTTGATTATGACTTTATAGCAAGTTTGGAAAAGTTCACTGAGTTGGTTCTTGTTGGTTTGCTATATTATAATCTTATATATTATAAATTATTGATGAATGGAATTGTCTTTTTATTTCAGCAGCTCCTTCAATTGTAATGTCAAATTGAGGTTGAAATCACATTTAGGTACTGTGAATATATCTAACGAATTTAATTCAACTATTGAAAGTATTTACACTATTTTATTAGGAGAACAGATACTATTGAGATTTCAATATTTATTTAATAAAAAGAAACTAGTGAATAGTATTTAATATTATACAATTTGTTTATATTAATTCGCCATCAATCATCAGAATTTAAACATAGGGATGCATAAAAAGTGCATAAAATAGTTTTAGAGAAGATTTATAATACATCTGGAATAATTCTTCTAATTTAAAAGTTGCTATAATTTTAATTATTGAAAAAAATATTTCATAAGATTTATAAATTCTTTTAAATGTAAACGATGACAATAATTGTAATTATGTACTATAAGCATATTTCTATGAATTTTCGATTCTTTTTTTCTTCAGAAAAAATTATTACAACGATGTCATTGATTATCTGAACCAACGGGAGAAAGGCATATTTCGAGAACCTCCTAGAGCACAAGAGTGGGCTGAACGAGCAATGAGGACTTACGATGAAAAGAATACCGACAAGAGTTTCAAACGATCTGCAGATATGAAATATATAATTAATATGAGACATGAACCTAGATATTACAGTTACCATACTCGAGCATATTATAGTTTGAAATATCAGAAAATTTTGTAAATTATTTTTTGATAATAAAGCTATATAACTTAATGATATATTGGCAGAATTGACATATGCTGCATAGATGTAAAGTACATTACAGTCGTTTTTATCTGTATGAAATTTATAATACCAAATTTTTAATAATATTAATTATTTATCTAAACGTATCTACATATTTTTCACGAATACTAATACCAATTTTATGCATTGATTATTTTCTAAATGGATTTTCTTACTACAAAAATAAACTAGAGGAATATTTCTTATTTCTTCAACTAATAAATAAACCATAATAAACCAGAAGTTATTATCTATATTTAATTCCACAGAAAATTCAAATCTCTATCTCTTAATTTTGTATAAAGATTGTATTGTGCTAAGTACACAGACTGTGTCATTAAGAAACACTGTAAAGAAAAAAGGTACATTTTATCCTATTTAAAATGTATAACCTCCTTCATTATTCTGTTATATGACCACTTAATTTTTTTTAGTAACTCATACTTATATGTATATATATTATATACCTACTTACATCATATGCATATACGTATTTATGTATAGCATACACATATGTATAAGTTATGTATTATATTTAAACATCAAATTCTGCATACACCTATTACAATGTATGTATGTATGTATGTCATCGCAATAGCGTTATAAAGTAAATTTAACTACATATACATATTTTGATTATATAGATTTTGAATTTTCGATTATATAGATAAATTTCAGAATAATGCCAAATTTCGACCAAAAATTCCTGCAGTTTCTCAAGAAATTCGTTCTTAAAAATTTTTCGAAAATTTATTATATTCAGACCACTGTTTGTCAAAAGATTTTCGCATTCTCGTTCATTATGATCTCCTAATGAAAAAATGTTATTTCATAGTTATGTTTTTCAACCATTTTCTTCTGGTTACATGTGGTATACTTCATGATGTTTATTAAAACTACAAATGTTTGTGAAAACAACATTTTTTTGTGGTTTATATATGTATGTTTTATTGAAATATTAATATTAAACAATATGTGTACATTTTATGTAACATACAATAATTTAAAATATTTACTGAATTTTTTTAAAACGAAACACTTTTCTTTTTATTTGAGAATTTCCTTTTTAAAGGTAGTAATGCAATGGTGTTTAATGGATTTGTAATTTCATTTGGTTCCATTATTGAATTGATTTTGTCTCTTCTTGATTTTATAGGTTGCGGCATACATGATTCTATATCAATATTAGGGACTTTTATAAATTTTATGGTCTTCGGCTGTGGTTTTTCTGGTAAAATTTCCATATTAGAGAATTTTTTTAATCTAGTGCCATCGCAGGTATCTGTATTATCGAATTTTGTCGCATGTTGTTGAAAAGCAATATCCGCTTGTTCGAGAGTATTTCTAGCTTTCTCAATCTCTGCATTCAAGTCGATAACATCGAAAATACGATCCTGCAAAGATAAGTAACAGCATAAATTTATGAAATTCTTGTAATATCGTTATTCAATGATACTTATACAAATTTACAAAAACAGATTTTCATATATTACTCATCTATTCATTCAAAATAAAAGATTCAATATATATATGAGATGATTTTAAGATGATTCTATATCTGAGTGGATGAAGATTTGTTTAAAAAATATATTGCCAAATAGACTTTGATTTTGAAATTTAATTGAAATTCAACCGATCTTTTTTATATTATGTAAATAATATAACCTGCATATCCCTTCGTTTACGCCTTAATTCGGCCAGATCTTCGGTAAACGCAGCGGCCGCACGCTCCTTGTAACGCCGTTGGTTGACGACAAAAGTATCTTCAAAATCGTCTTCGATTCCTCGCCCAGATATATGACCCAAGTCATCGAATAGGTCATTGCGGTATCCAGATACACCGTAAGAATCTAAAGCATTTGAATGATAATATTAGACAACTTGACATCAAATAACATATTTTATAATTAACTCATAGTTAATAAATGGTATATGTATAATAGTATGATAAAAATTATAGCTTTCGAAGAAAATATTTTAAATAACTTTAGTTGAAAGGTATTTTTATTAGATATTACTGAAGGAGATTATTTTACACGTGGAAAGAAATCGAAAATGTAGAATGAAATTTTTTCGTTTTATTAAGTCTAGTTTTCAAGAAAATCGAATTTGAAAAGACAGATAAGCGTTTACTAGACTAATTCTTGGAATACCTCTAAACACATATTTAATTTTTTGTAAAATAGCACCGTAAATTTTTTATTTATTTTCGTATGTAGAATAATCGCCTGTTGACCGCTTATTTTTTTCTAATCGCAAATTCATGTATGCATAATTGATAAGTTTTCAACTTTAAATATTTTGAAAATACCTCTAATTTTCTTCAATTCCTTTATAAAATTAAGTAAGAAATACCTTTTTCATAATAAATTTTTGCATTTTTTGGAAATACTCTCATATTATTTATATTATAGTAGAAATCTACTCTACATGTTGATCTCTCGTGTTTGATCTCTACAGAGTTATTTATTATAATTTAATTTAAACAGGAAACAATGGTTACTTAATATGAACTTAATGCAGTAATATAATATAACTAAGTCTACTGACAACTAACAACTCGGAAACTTACAATAATTTGTCCACTCATGATGCACAATTTTAGCACAATTTTAACACAATTTTAACACAATTTTAACACAATTTTAACACAATTTTAGCACAATTTTAGCACAATTTTAGCACAATTTTAGCACAATTTTAGCACAATTTTAGCACAATTTTAGCACAATTTTAGCACAATTTTAGTAGAATTTTAGTTTAGTGACTCGTAGTGGAGCTTTTTCTACAGTACTCTGTGCTTAACTGGTTAGAACTGTCCTTGTGACTGATTAACGGCTGCCTTTTATACTACGGTTGTGGTATACCTAACACATACACAGATGTGGATGACCCATGCTCAAGTACACCATTTTTAATTACTCTATGTCGTAAAGGACCAGGAGTATATGGTCAGTACTTATATTGTACCTGAAGTACATTCCTTACCTGGATTTGCTTCCTTCTTATGATCGTAAATCTTAACCCTAGCATATGATTGCTTCGTGTCTAGTTACTGGATAAATTAATATTGATTAATTTCAGTATCGGAAGCAAGTAAATGAATATTATGTTCTATACGATACGATATTTATATACGATAGATTATTTTGCATGAGTATTTGATTATTCGAATAACTAGTATCGACCAACTTTTATCGTCATTGACAAAATACAGTAGCTCACGAAAGTATTCGAATGTCCTTCAAAACAGAATAATATTTTTCAAACCAGATTAAAGACTTGAATTTTTTGGGGGTTAGAAAGATTATATATTTGATTAAATGACATGTACTGTTACGTTCCTTGATTCTCCATACAAACCAAACTCCATATTTCGGGCAAAATAGCGTAAAAAATGTGTAAACACGCTTATTGCCGACCCTCAATAATTTTAAGGACCCATCATAAATGCAGCATTTTCATAATCAAGTATTCCTTATATTTATTGTCCAGTCCGAGAAAATATAGGAAAGCGGATTTTCCTATGTACAATGCTACCTATGGGCGACCGTTGATTGAGCTTAGGTTCAGCACCCATCCTGACGCACCCACCCTGATTCACCAGTCTTTTTCTTATCCGATTAGCAGCAATGATCCTTGCCTTTACTTTCCTAACTAAAATTGCTATCAACGAATCCCGTACGCTAAACACACCTATTACTAGTTTTCCTCCGCGACAGCATTGTCGTCGAACTTCCCTGGTTTTACGTCTTTGGACTTTTTGACTGGTTTTCCGTTCTTTGATTAGTCATCATCTTAACACTTAGTCAAACCGAACGGGGAGATCTCCCTTTTTGACTTTAGCAAGGCGTTTTCTTTTTTTTGTTGTTATTATCAGTTATTGTTTACCTGGAATTGTTCCCAATTAATTGCGTCACTTCTTCTGCTTTTATAAAGTACAGTATATAATAAAATAAATGAATTTAGTGGTGTTAAAATTAACACGTTGAATGCCACGCTAGTTTTACGGGGATTGCCCGTAGCGTCACGATGAAATTTTTATTATGCGATACATATAATGTTGAAATATTATTTACAAGAGATATGTTACGGTATATAATCATCATTAATGGATTTATCTCACTGAAGTCATCGGCGACCTCCGTGTCGCTGAAGTGTGATTTCGCGTGTTTTACTTATTTTTTGCAATTATCAATTATCTCATATTGTTCCTTCCTGTTGCTAAATAACTGTTCTATGTTGTTATGTCCAGGGACCTATCATAAATCATAATCCATCCCTCGGTCATACTTATTCGGACCCGCAATAGGCCTGAAGAACCATCATTGGGATTTAGCATCTTTTACTTTACTACCAAAGCCTTTAATTGCCGTTTAACATCTTTCAAGTCGAAACTTTCCTTAGGGTTATTGTTGCTTAAGACGAAAAAAGACGAAAAAGCAGGTTTTTCTCATGTTCGACAGCCACTGATGGGGGTGCACATAATAGATCCATATTTCATATATAGATAAAACTATTTTTACATGTTTTATACTGCATTAATTTCATTACACCATTGTAGTAACGATGGAAATAATAACAAATTTATTACTGTTGACATTTGTTCAAATTATGTGTTTCTACAAATCCTGGCGCGTCGGTCACCGGTGGCCCCCGTGGCATTCAACATGTTAATTAAAAAATTACACTATTAGTTATGTCTAAATAAAGTTATAATCAAACGATACTACACTGCAAAAAAGTATTAAAATGCATTGTAAATTTTTAATTTCACGTTCAAGTCGTGTTATTTATCTTTAGTCGTCTTTAATGATCTTAATTTTACCTATATTCTTTTATACTTTTAATATATATTTTTAATTTGATATTTTGTATAAACGATATGTGAAATCGTTAAATAAAGTCATTACTGCAAAATATAATTAATCACTTAAATAATTTTTAGACTTCTTTGTTTTTTAAGTAGTGAATGTTAGACTTTGATGCTTGGAAAAATGCCCGGTGGAAACGTACAGCTTGCTGTGGTGCGTGCAGTTGTCTAAGTGTTAACTTGCTATTTACACTTCGGTGAGAACACATCTACACGCACCACGCGTAAATATTTAAATCTTAATGGTTGTTGGAATAAAGTGTATATTTTAACCTATTAACTCAGTGTTATCATCGTTTCAATCACCTCTATTCTCTTAACCGAAATAGGTGATCGACTAATTCGTGGCGTCGATTCTCGTATCGTAACAAGAATTTACGACTCACGTTGGCGCGATCTACTGCGACCACGTTTCTCCGCGAACGGTTGAACATGTACAAAAAATTTGATCGAAATCGCGACGAAAAAAATAAAAGTCACCTTTTACAACTTTATTATGTGGGGCTGTAATGAAAATTTAAACAACACATTTTGAAAAGTTGTATACATACTATTAGTCAGCTATATACATTCTGAAAAGTTCATTGAAATCGGTTAACTTATGTATGTAATATTATACTAAGAGCCAGAAACAGTTAAAAATGATAAAAATTGCAGTTTTCTACTATCCATCGACTTTTAATTGTAATAAACGTACATTTTAGTCCATCTCTCGATGCCTGTTGCTTGTTTCGGTATAAACTGATAAGATCAATTGAGCAGAAAATAGTAATTTATGATTTAATGAATATACATGTATGTATTCGTATATACTATGCTATACTATATATCGTATAACTACACGTACTCGTATAACTACAATGTATTTAAACAGCATTGTAAACAATGAGTCAGACACTCTTTTGCTTCAAATCATTTATAACAGAAATTTAGCCTACAGATAGCAAATAAGAGAACTTGTGAAAATGATTCTAATTTTAATGTATTTGTCGAAGAGATGATCAATGTCTCAAAACGTGTATAATAACGTTACTGCCCTTCGACTTACCTTTAGCATTGTCACGAACGCTTTTGATGTAAGTTACAGAATCTTCTTTATAAGTAAGAATGTTAATACTTTTGAGAGTAATTCTATTATTATTCGATTATGTTTCAAGACCTGTGAATTTTTTTATGGATTGCAATAATAAGAAAAGATGAAACAAAAAAAAAAGATATATAAATTTTCAACAATCTGTGATCAAGAATTCTCTTAATATACATCAAAAACAGAAAGTTAAAGGTATCCTCATAATATAAACAGAAAACACAATATTCAAAAAGGAATCGTTCTTGCATATATGGGTAGGTATACAACATGCAAACACATTATGTATTCAGGATACATTGGAACAGTGAAATTTATTTACAAATAAGAGAGATTAACAGAAATACATATAGTAAGGTTAGGACAATGTTTTTCTCTGGCACACTATGTTCTGATTTGACTCTTGACTATAAAAGAAAAAGTAGAAATAAAATAAATTCTTTGCTTAATTTTATATATATATATATATATATATATATATAAGTACTATATGGTTTTATTTTATGTAACATTTGCGAAAACAAAATATTGATTATTCAGCAAGAACATATTACATACATAAGTTACTATTTGCTAACTTTGATTAGATACCATGTATTAGTCGAAAGTATACTTTTGCTTTTCTATCGATAAATTTTAGTATTTCCTGTTTGCTCTATTTGAAAAATGCATTCTCATATCAAGAAGAACAAACAATTAGTACTTAATATTTAAAAAACAACGACAACGAGGAAATGAGTGTTTGTCTATACAATTATTAAAAAAATATCAAGTTTCAAAGATTCACGTTCTGCTATTTTAACTAATGTCATTTAATATCATTTTAACTAATAAGTGATTCAACAATATTTTATTAAAAATATGATTTTCTAATTTTAAAGTAGACAATAAATAGGAAGAAACTCTTAACTTATCTTTCGCTTTCATAAAAATTACAGAATTATGATCGAAAGTTCAATAAAATTTACAATTATATAGTTTTTCGATAATACTGTATAAACTAGTATACGTAAAATAATAAATATGTGCGCTGTAATAAGTATATCTGCGTGTACTCGCTGGTATCGTATGCGTGCGTACATATGTATATGAGTATATTTATATTATGCGCGTGTAGCAATGACTCTTAATACATACAAAAACTCTCTGCATATGTTATATATTCCTGGGTATATAAAATAAGCGATAATCCGATTGAAATTGTATTTCCATGATATTGCCAATGTATTTCTACTACATAAATAATTTTATACAAATATCTGTATTATTCGTGTAATGTGAATATATCGTTGTTTCTGTTGCACCTATGCATTGTCAATTAAAAGTGATCGAATATTCAAATAGTACATATAATACAAACAACATCTGCAGGATCATTAGGAACAAATGACAGTCAATTGATCGAAAGTAAATGGTAAATAACGAGGGAATATTCTCATATTTGAGATATAAATATTCATTCTTGTTCAGAGGACGTGTTTCTCAGAGTGTTCACGGATGGAAACCTTCTTGCTAAGAACAGATTGTTCTTGGATATTTTCCGTATCGGACATATTTTCGTTGATCAATGCCCTGAGAGCAGCTGCCCTGCGTTCTCTTTTTGCTTGTCTCTCTGCAAGCTCTTCCATTTCAGACTCGAGGTCGTTCAAACGAGCTTTGGTTTGCATAGCCCTTGTCGCAGCAGCATTAGCGGACACTGAACTTTCGTCCTCGTTAATTAATTTCGACCATTTTGTAAGCATTGGTTTACTCTCTTCTAATCGATCGGTTTCGTCAAACAGCTTCGAACGTCTTTTAAACGTAGTTTCTGCCTCTTCACTAATTGATTTTATGTCTTGTAGATTTTTCCTTGAACTGAGAATACTATCAACTTGATCCTGTCCTTGACGTAGGCGTCGTGGTTTTCTTAATACAGCATCGACCTCATCCTCTAATCCGAACGTGGCCAGTTTCGCTTTCAGATGTTGCGTCGTTGCTACGACATCGTTGGCAAAATTTTCAGCGAATCGACGTCGACTGCGCTGGCCACGGCTGTCGTAGACAATATCCTCATCTTCGGGGAACAAGTTGTCGGTAGTCAAGGAAGGTAGTGGCAATTGGGAGGCGCGAATGGAAGGATCTAATTCAAGGTCAAGGTCACGCCCAAAGGAAGTGTTGCGAGGACCAGAGAGGTCATGCGTGCCTGTAAAAACCGATATCTCAACATATGTACACTATTACACTTATACATATGTAGGTATGTATTATATTTGACTAATGAAAAAATAAATGTCATCTGAATTGAAACTCTCTTTAAAAGCCCACCATTTTACTGCAATGAAACCGCTTTTAGGTTGATGTAAGTACGCTGCCATTCGCTGCGTAATAGAATGCATAATCGACAAGTAGATATCGATAAACGGTTTAATTATAATTATCTTCAATTACGTTACAATTTCATATACTTAAATTGAGTGTTTCGTAAAATCTATTGATTTTTTCCTATTACATGCATATAAATTGACATAAAAAGATGGCAAAATCAAAAAATGAAGAACATAAATCAATATGAATGAATTTCAATAACATACGATATAAATACATTATAACGTGTAATCAGTGCCTGTAATTAATGATAATGTTTTCATTGTCGGTAATAATGATATGTATCGTTCTTTTCAAATTTTGAATAATTTTTTTTTTAAATATCCGTAAACGAAACTGAAAATGTGATTTCGACATGCTCATAATGTAGGTTATTTATCATACATATCTATGTAATAAACACATATATTAGCTTGGTTCTATGTAATTTCACAATAGTAGAAGTAATGTTATTCCACTTCTGTAACAAGAACTGAAGTTAAACTAAATTAATATATTTTATCTTTAGCTTAAAATATGTAAAGGAACAGAATACACGAGCAATTTAAAATTGGAAAAAATAGTAATTAATATTTTATTCATATATGGAACCTAAGTGCTAAAAAATTAAGTTTCATTTTCTCACTTTTATATGAAGAAATAACATTTAAATAACAGAAGTTCGTATCATGTCACAGGAGATAATAAATCATTAGACGTTGCAGCTTTATGTCACGATTTTATTTTATTTTATTTTATCTTATTTTATTTTATTATTAGGGCAAAGATTTTCTTACGATGACCCTCTATAGAGTAAAATTTTGTTGTGGCTGTAACAACAGATGTATAGAACAGTACATTCGATTCATTTCACATCAGGACTTGGATCGGACATGCCACTCATTAATTACCAATATAATGAAAAATAATTCAGCATTTTCTTACTGACAATGAAAAGAGTTATTGACTACTACGGTTGTAATAGTTAAGGAGAAAGGGATTAGGATAAATTCACCCCTTAAAACCATTTTGGAAAACGACTGAAGATGTTACCGATGTCGCCTCGGCGGGCTGCGATCTCGTCAGCCAATGAAGTTCTTGGTTCAGAGAAAAGCGGTCGAGAACTGTATTTTCGATCCAAATGGTCGACCATTGGCTTATAATATGATTCTCCTTTGTCATAGTTGCATCCATATACGCGTGTACGCGGCCTGCTAAGGATTGGCCTTGACATCTTGACAGAACTACTTCTTCGCTACCTGAAATTCCAAACATTTATCATAAAAAAACTGTTAAGTAGCTAAAGACTCTGTAAGTGTTCGCAAAGAGCACCTCTTTGCAGTAAAGTGATCTCTATACATCTTGACATATTTTGTGATGCGTATTTTTCGTGGACCTAAGAGTGTGACCTTCGATACTGAGAGGATAGGAGTAAATTATGGATATGTGTGAAAGAACAAAGGAAATACATATACGAAGAGATGATAAACGTAGTAAGGATATGAGAAGAAATCTCAGAGGAATTTTGAAACGGTAAGGGGTTGAAGCAGGACTGTGTATCGAGCCTCACGTTGTTCTCGATAGACGAATCTGGTCTGGGAGAGGAAATTAAAAAAGTAAGTGTGAGAGGGATAACGATAAAAAAGGAGAAGTTCTGGATATTGGAATGATATAATAATGATGGCAGAGAGAGAGAGAGAGAGAGAGAGAGAGAGAGAGAGAGAGAGAGAGAGAGAGAGAAGGGCACATGAAAGAAGATTTTGATATTTGGTAAAAGTAGAGAGAAAAATAGAAAAGTAAAGTGAAAATGGGGGGAAGAACGCAATAGAAACTGTGGAAAATTTTATATATCTGAAGAAGTATAACGAAACATGTTAAAAAAATGTGAAAAGAGTAAATATGATGTTGGAGCAGATTTGGAGTATCAATAAGAGACCGTTTTCTTTTATGTGGAGAAATCCTCATAAACAGCCCGCCACTCTTCTGGGAAGCGGCAGGGTAATGTCGGACTTACCGACTAAAACCCCACCGTGGCCAACCTGACGCTTAACAAAAGTGCCCCAAGATCTCAACTAAGAGACTATTCAAAGATTATTTCAAGAGAAGAATGTATTTATTTGACCATTTTATGGTAGGGGATATACTATATGAAGTAGAAATATTCGAATGGAAAGAGAGAGAAGAGCTGAAGAAGATATGAAATGGTGCCTTAATTAGTATAGTGCTGAAAAATATTAAAATAGAGAAAATTACAATCCGGACAGGTTTAAGAGCGATAAATTTTGAGTTAATGTTAGATGAAACAAAAGAGTATATGCTAGTAGAGGAATATTTAAAAGAAAGAAGAGGAAAGGGCATAGAAATAAAGCAAAGTACCTGAATAAAAATTGGTATAGCTAATTGGCTATTGTACGGAAAAAGAACAATGAAAAGAATATATATTAGGAATACTAATAAAGGGAACGAAGATGAATAGAGAAAACTAGGCATAGATGCAGAGTGTGATATAACATAATAAAGTTTAAGTACAGTGAAGAAGACTAAAGAGAAAACACCCTACTGACCTCACTAAAGAAATAAAATGGACAAACTCGAAGATGGTATCCCGTTGGGGATAATCATCCACATGTTAATTAGCAATAAAGCTAGAAATTGTAAAGTACAAATTAAATAATAAAAAAAACAGGAAGACAAAGTTTGGAAAGGCAAGATGCGGAAATTTAGAAAAAGAAAATAATTACTAGAGGGAAGAAAAGAGCAAGGCACGTAAACTATGTGAGCTAGAAATAGGATAATTGAAATTTAAAACATATAGTGGAAGATTATGTACGTATGAGCAGAACAAAATTAACGTTAGGAAATGAAAAATCAGAGGTGATGGGAAGGTAATGGGATGGTTGAGAAGCGTGGTACGATTAAGAAAAGATAAAAAAAATGAGAAAATAAACCAAAGGAATTACGTACATAGTTACAGAATTATACAGTATTATGATCATATGCTATAATTTTAGCTTCAGTTCTAGTTTTCGATTTAATCTTAAGTTATCATAAGTATAGAGGGAGTGGGTGGATGAATAAGTATATAGTACTATAGTTATTGTAAACCAAGTCTATTTCTATTTCTTGACCGCCAAATCGAAATCAAATATCTATCTATCTATCTATCTATTATAAAACTTGGTAGCTTTAGTCAATTTGGCTTCTGGATCATTTTTTTTGTTTATTGTCTTTTTATGTCTGGGCTGCCGATAAAATATAAAAAGTTTGGAGAGCCCTATATCTTTGCACATAAATAAGCGCTACTGAATTTCGATCTATATCCGACATTAAACTGATTTTATACCGATTACGAATAAAATTAACTAAATCAAATAGATCAAGGATATATATCAAGAACAAGTTTCATAGAAAGTGCGTTTTATACACTTTTCAATCAATTGAAAGCTAACTAAACTAAATTTCTTGATTACTTTCGCATTGTTACTGAACCATTGTTTGGTGACCATTTAATGACAATTTAAAAAAATACTACATAAAGATACAAACATGAAATGTAATTATTATATTCTCCAAAAAGTTTCTTTCGTTTTATAAAGAAATAATAGACGTACAATGTTTTCTGTTTTATATTAATTTATTAAATTATGCACGAACATAATAATAGAAATAGAACGAAACGGATTATATCTAATTCAATAAAGTAATATAAAACAGAAATTGTTGTTCATCTATTAATTGTTGTTATCTTATGAAACGAAAGAAACTTTTTGGACAACCTAATAAATATGTCAGGGAATGATAGCTGCTACTCTCAAGTAGCAAATAGGAAAATATTAATTTAAATATTGGCTATTGGTTTTAATAAAATGAATAAAAAACATAATATTAATACAAAAATACTATTGCTGTACTTGATAAAGATTCTTATTTAATGCGAAATTTTTATAGATAATTACAATAATCTTTAATAATAAAGGATTCAAATTCGCCAAAACATGAACATCAATTTTACTACATCGTGTGACTACATCTACAAGAACACATCAAATATAACAATGTCTGTACCGATAGATTGGCGGATGTCATAGTCATACTTGTCCATCGTCGCCGTTGCGTTATACGGATGTGTGATTGCTCGTCAAATTCTAATGCATTGCATCACTCCGAGGTTTAATGACACTGTATCAATATTGGATCTTGTTCTCTAATCAGGTCAGTACATAGTAATTCTTGTATCGATGCAAGTAGCAACGAATCTATACTTATAAGCCTCTCAGAAGCCAAATTGATTAACTCCACTTTTGTGGAATTTTCAATTTCATTATTCAGAAACATAATTACCGTGCAACTTCTTTAAAAAATCTATATATTACTTCCATGAATTTATTTGTCTAAAGGAAACCGTGTAAACAATCATGAATTCCAATGTGAGTTTTAAAAAATATCATTTGCAATGTTTTCATATTTCTTTTTACTTTTTAATATACAACTCGTATCATGAGGCCTCTGAATCAATGCATGCAACATGTAGAACGCAACATTTAGCATATGTAGATTACTTTAGGAGCCTACACTACACTTTGCTACAGCAGAAGGATATACATACACTACTGAACACAAGTACTTGGGCACTTGCTGCAAGCCAATTAAAACATTGATATTCATGATATCTTCGACGTTATGATAAAAGAATGTTTCTCTACTGTTAACTATTTACTTCTTGCTATAACTGAAACTATATGTTCTACTAAATTGAAACTGAAACGAGGATTATGTTTGGATTAATCAATTTCATATCTATCTGTAATGTATAGCTCACACTTCCTAAATCTATATAAACTTTTAGAATGTGGTTCGAAACGCGTGTTCTAATTGTTGTAACAATAAGAGTCAATGCTGAAGAGATACATTTAAAGTCACTTAACTTAGGTATTAAAAGCAATTTTCATTTACTTTCAATTATTGCTTTTTTATTTAAGAATCAAAAGAGACCTAGAGAGAGAGTATGTTACCTAAGACTATATCCTTTACGATGTACATATGTATGTGAAAAGAAAAATGATCTGTGCTGTATAAGTTTTGATTAACTTGTATCGTTTACATAAATAAATTTTTACTTTATTTTATTATATTTCTTTTTTACTATTTCCAAGATAAACATTTGAATAAATTGCGCCCTGAAAATTATAATATAAATTTATATTTTTAGATACACAGTTATCTGGTTTTTTAGATAAAAATGGGCTCTTCAATTGCCTGCGAATATGTATTACCCTGTATTTATTCTATAGTATGTATAAGCACATTATTCTAATGCTTCACTCTTTATTTTCTGATTGTTTTTAACAAACTTTTCATTGAAAAAGCGTTTCATATAATGCTTGTTAATTTTACTGCCATAATGTCAAGAAAAAGGTAAATACACATTTTGTTTTGAGTTTACAGAATTTATTAATACTTTTCTGATATTTCAGTTTTTACGTGTAGAGTCGGTGGCAAAAAGATTTGGCATTGTACAATTTTAATTTCTAAGCTCCATATCTTCAATAAATGTACAAGGATCAACAAAAACGTATTACATCATGTTGCATTACGCTATTATTAGTTATTATTTATTCTTGTCTAAATATTAAAATAAGCACTAAAAAAAAAAGTGAATTTTTATGTCAGGAAAGTTTCGGACACTAATACTAACTATACATGTAAAATTAAACAACAATCAGATGATATATATAAAACTAAAACCAATAGTGATTTTCAAATTTAAAGTTTAGTATTTAGTTGGGTATGCTATATGTTTGATAATGTGGTATTTTGTGATAGTGAAACTAAGTTTTTTTCGATAATCAATACTGCTTTGTTTCCTTCTTTTTTTAAACATTTTTAAATTGTTTTTTAACGTATCTGTTATTTTACGAATTGACTTTTTCTGTTCGTAGTGAAATATTACTATCGTATTTCCAAACTTGTATATTCCCTTTTGCTATTCATTCTGAATAAATGAGTAACGAAATTAATGCACGTTTGCAATTCACTGTGCTCACACTTACTTTTTTTTGCTAAGAAATTTCTGAATGGATATTTTGCGTCTGAAACTTTTTGTGACATAGAAATTCGCCCTATTTCAATATTTCTTTTAAAATTTAGACAACAATAAATAATAACTCAAAAGCCCTTTTTCTGCTGTTATCCATGTAGTATAGTGTAACATAATGTAATACATTTTTATTGGTCCTTGTACATTTACTCAAAATATAAAATTTAGAAATTAAAATTGTACAATGTCCAAATGTTTTTGTGACTGATTGTCTTTGAAATCTAATAACGTCCCTGCCTTTACTTAGTACGCAAGATACTGAATACTGATACAATACAGTACATAATATTGATATTATGACTAGCGTGTTGCTGTTTGTATTATTCGTTTATTTCAATTTTTATTGTTAAGTCAAATTTGTTTACCATTCACTTTCTAGTGAACTTCTTCATTTAATGAAATATAGTAAACAAATTTATCTTATTCAAAGAAAAATATAAAATCAAACATAAAAAACGGTAAGAAAAAATAATTAAAAATAACTAAAATTTCATTAAAAATAAACAAATACTTATATAAAGAATATTTTACGTATATTTTAAAACGAATTCTCGAAACCTGTTGTTTTTATGAATAGAGATAATAAGTGACAAAAGTTCTCATATTATATAGTAAGATGATCTGAGGTATGGAAATTGGAGGGTTAATATTGCGTAAAAGATGTAAAAAAATTAAGAAGAGAATAGTGAGAATGGGATACTTTTTTGAATTGTAAAAACAAGAAAAATTGTTCAGTTAATAGAATATTAAGCAAATATACACTATACCTAAGTATCAAAATCTGAGACACAAATACTTTTGTATTACTATTGTATAATCTTAAATTAAGATACAATACGTTATACGTCTACATGGCAGGTTGCCATATCATTTCATTTTCACGTATAATTTTCCAGTTGGCAATGTATAACGGCGTCGCATCATTAAATAGTTGGAAATATGTAATTAGACGTTAAACCAAAAAACTATTTTCATCAAACTAAGGGAATAGGCTCTGTTGAGAAACACTACGAAGGAATTAAAATTTCCCAGTTATTTTATTCTAAGTGTGTATTTCACCATTTGTATTATATTTTGAAAATAACTTTTTCGGAAAAATAATGAATAAGCAAAGTAAAAAATGTTAAAAATTTTTTTGTAATATCACTTAACTACAAATAACATATTACTGATTAGTTGGAGATAATGATAATTTCGAATTGAAGTTGTTGCTTTCCTATTGCCTTTTTTGTTATTTAATCTTTTTATTTTAAACAATTTTTCAATGGAAAATATATGAAATACTAAATTCCTCGTGTAATGTTGCTATAGAGTTTCTAGCATGAGTAACCAGTAAATTGGAACAAGAGAGCAACTATAAGTTGGTCAAAAATAGACCATGTCTAATTTGGTGTCCGTGAACTGAACTGGCACATAGTACTCTCAAGTCCCGGACGACCGCCTTCAATTACGAAGTATGTCTGACCCTATTGTTTTTTTCAGATTTATCTTTTTTATTCTTATTATTCTCTCGATTTATTTATTTCTATATCTTTCTTCCCCTAATTCAATCATTTCGTTTCTGTTTTACGTAAGAACCAGCAAGAAATATAGTATTTTCGCTTTTGTAAGTATATCTCACTTACTTTCAAACCAATTAAAGTGATAGGATATGTACTGTACTTACAGCTGGATACTAAGATATTGATTTTTTATGTCAAATATTCAATTCCTATATTGACTCAACAATACAAATAAATGTAAATTCGTACACAACTAGATATTATCTAAAATCAATGATTACTTCATATATGTTCTGTTATGTTGTAAAAGATATATCGCTATAATCAAAATTTTAATTTAAAGTATATTTTAAATAAAATGTATTTAATATGTATTTGAAATATAAATTGGTGTTATAGAGTGTTATGGCAATTGTATATATGATATAGAGGTATTTATATGTATACATATGATACTATATTTTCATATATTATATCTGAAAAGATTGAGTTATTGAAATGTACGAATGGTGCAAGGAATACTTACTTACCTATATTACTATCTTTACTTATTATTGTACCTAATAATTGTAGTGCATAGTTTTTCTAAATTTATATGCTTCAAGTTCTATCACATACTGTTAATTTATATTTATTGGAATAAATATTTCATTATCACAGTATATATAATGTATAAAATCTAAAATATTTATTGTGAAAAGATAGATATAATACATAACTAACAAAATTTCTAATTCAATTTTTGCAACATTAAAATAGCTTGATCTGTCATGATCAGGAGTAGTTTGTAGTGGTTTATAATAATGATATACATCAATTATTTTGTTATATATTTATAATGTTATATATTTTTAAATATGTTATACATTCATATTTTATAATATGGAAGATATATTTTTCCTTAATCTCTTTAAGAATCGTTTTCTTTCTTTGCTGATATTCTATGCTTTCACAAAAAAATTACGTACTATGAATAGTATATTATGTATATATATATTAATATAAAATCACAATGAAATTTCTGAGAAACTTAAAGTTAAATATAGGATGTATATAAGCATAAACCAAGTTATTATAATCGATTCAGTTCAAACACAATTGTAGTATTACAAGATTTTGATATGCAACGAATAAAAAAAAAAGATATAAAATTAGATATGATTCAATCAACTTGTAAACATTTTACATTGCTTCTATGTAATTACTATTTGAGTATACAAAATGTGAAAATCAGTATTAAAAATTTCGTAATTTGTAACATTTACGTAATGTCATAGAAACAACATAAACAAGTAGGCTTCAACTACACAAGTAGTCAAACTAGTCAAAATAAACTTAAACTAGCTTATACAAAATAACTATCACAAGAAGATAACACGATGTATGTTTTCGAAAAACACTGTATGTATAAGAAACAAAAATCAAAAATGCCATATTATGTGAATAGCAACTACACATACAAAATTAAAGTCTAGAACTAAATTTTTTTCTAATACAACGAGATATGAAACATACATATTTCAATTTCTTAAAAACTAGCTGATGTAATATTTTTTTGATCTGTTCTCATAACAAATCTATCCATATACATTCGATATAAGAAATACAGCAACATCTGTCTATAATTTCCCTCCCAAGTAAAAATTGAATACTTCGCTCAATTTTTTATTTTATTACTTCGATAATATTAAGTTGCGTAACGTATTATAATTATTTAAATTTAGTATAGCAATCACTAAAAAAGTTATGAAGAAATTAATGTTATTGAGTCAATTATTTAAATTAAAGTTTTACACGTCATGTCTATTTAAAAAATTTTACCTATTTTCGAGAATATATCATGTTTTGTAGAATATAAGTAATATACCTACTTGTAATTTTAACATGAAATTTATCTTCGTTTTTGTATGTAGTTATTAATATTTACGGTTTTACATATATTAAAAAAATACAATTTTTATTTTCCAACTCTGTGCGACAAAATAAAATTGACTTGTCAATGAAGCTTAATAATGTTTATAATTATCAGCGGACAATTACCAATTAAAGAAATATAAATTTAATATAAAATTAAGTATCCTATGCACAACAAAGCTACTTAAATAATATTTTGTTATGTTAAAAAGAACATTAAAACATTTATGAAATGAGAAAAATATTAAACATTTAAAAAATATTTATCGACGTGTAATAACTATAGAAATTCTTCGTATTTTTATTTTTATTGTTATTTTTATCATCAATATTACTTTTATCATTATTATCTTTGTTAATATTATTAGTACGATTGTTGTCATTGTCATTAATATTTTGTTATTTAATAATTTTAATAATTTTGTTATCATTCACATCGTAACTAACATAAGTCTTATAAAGGCATAATTATTTATTAAATTATGATGCATTTTTTTATAAAGTTTAATTTGAAACGAAGAGTAGGTACATACCTAAATAAGTACATACATATATTCAGTAGTGAGAGTGCGTTCGTTAACACGTTACGTAAGAACTACCAAATTTAGCTTGCAGACATAGTTTTAAAATAATGATATCGATTCCAAAATCATTTCTATCGGATCATTTTTTTATAATTTGCAACAAAAATAAGTATTTCAGATTTATTAACGACTTTCTATTTCAGCCATTATTGTCTATATTTTAAAAATCTTTGTTATACATAATGCGGTTTTTAAGCGTAATTGAAATAACTAAGTGTAATCAGATGTTAGTTATAATATACAATTATTTAAAATGCCAAAACGAATTTCTTAAACATTTAAAAAAATATAATAAGTAATTCGAATTATTATAAAAGTATATAAATATAACAAAATTATTTTTTAATTTTTGATCAAATTTATTTAGCATAAAATAGGTATCATAATAAAATTAAAAAATCGTGGAAGTTGTGAAATTTGATAAACAATAGAGATAAATGACAATGAGGCTAATAAAAAAAGATCAGAAGAGTGTAACAATAGAGAGCAACGTTTCTATTTTATACGTGTCTTATGATTATAACTTTCATCAGGCCCAAAAAAGCAAAGTTTTAAGATAGATTAATATAGTATATTCATGTTAAAGTCAATACTAGCAATGTAGGTATTATAATATTGTCATTATTACCCTATCCGCGATTTTTAACTGAACACTTTTCACGAATGACAGTGTACTAAATGCATTGAATGTTACTCGAATAAATCAATTTAATTTATACATATGTATATTCTAATAAGCATCACACAAGCATACATAAGTACAAAAAATGTATGGCATTATAAAATTATAATATTTTGTACCTGAACTTACAGGGTATCCTATAAGACGTTATTTGCTCGGAAGTAGCGACACGACTCTCGCAAACGTTGTTACGTTCGTTATTTCCCACTCCTTTCAAGATCCTACCCCTTCCCTTTTATTCTGTTTCATTCGTCTAATATGTATTTCTCACTAATTTACTTATACTCGATAAAAGTATATATCAATCATTTTTTGTCTTTATTAAATATCTACTTTCATAATATTTGATCATCTTATTACGTAATCTTAATTTGATAACAACAAGTACATACAACGATATTTTTTATACATATGTATTAGTTAATATCAATTATAAAAACGAATGTAAAATTTAAAATAGAATCATACTATATAATCAGTAAAACATTAAACACATCCGTCTAAGTATATTCGCGTTATTTTCAATAATACGAAAAATGGCTTCCAAAAATATTACGTGCCATTCAAAGCGTAGCATCGTCAACATTATTTTTGTTAACAAAACTACTGATCCAAGTCATTTTAGCTTGAGATATTTTACGCCCAAAGCTGCAAAATAAAAAGAATCTGATCACGTTAAGTACATAACACTAACAATAAGATAATATGAGGTTATAGTACATAATACATGTAATAAGTATACATACTTGATAGGTGTATTATATATATACATATATAGATACATACTTTTATGGCACGCTTTTATGTATCTTCTAGAATTAGTGTATGACTAATACTAAACATATGTACATGTATTTGAAATCTAATGCGTGGTATTTTACACGTTTTCTATTACCAATGTATGACACATATGTTTATGTATTGTGATAGCGAGTATATAGTATCGAACAACTATTAATAACCGTACATGTATTGTAGAACTTCCAAGCAGAGTAATGTTATAAATTGTGTACATATTTATATATACGTTTCAGAGAAGATCACAATTTTACTTTAAGAAGTGCAAAGGTAATTCGTGGTGCTAAGGTAATTTATTCATCTAACCTCCTAAAATTTCATGTTCAACTTTATCTAATTCTGTATTTATATTTCTTTAACTTAATTCACCTAACTTATTGGCTATTTATTATTAGTCATAGCAAAGTCAATATGCGTTTTACATAAAGAGTTATATGCACTAAACCACCTAGTCAAATTAGTCTTTTACGCAATATTAAATAATATCTGAAATTTTCTTGCGCGTTGATGATATCGATAGATTGTATTACCTATATACTTCTTATATCATATATACTTCTTATATCATATATATCATGCTCAGAGACGAATCCCATATATTTTTCACTCAAGATTTTTTGGACGGATTTTGTAAACAATTTGTAAACAATTTCCAAAGGTGACGAAAACACGGTTTTGTATATAGCAACGAATCTAATAATCGGATCATAATAAAAATCGCATGTTTAGATAAAACATGTTTCGAATAAAAATTGTATTAAAAAACATCTATCAATGAGACATTTATCACGCGTTGGCATTGATTAATTCGTTGAGCCATAAATAAATAAGAACCATTCAAAATCGCACTATTTTCAGTCGTTAGTTATTCATGTGGAATTGAATATGCAAAGTTGAAACTTTGTGAAAATGTAGCATTTTTTCATTCGTAAAAGGTATGCAAATTTTCCCCAATATTTCACCCAATATTTATTAGTTAAAAGGCGTCTTCGTAGAACTTAATTTCTATAATTTCCAGAAATTATGCTTAATAAATAAATTGATTTCAGAATAGAAATTTATATTTGTTTACGTTCAATTTTTCGCTTTCGTCATTAATTGACTGTGGAACATAATTATTAACGTTACTTCTATATATTTTTATAATAAATATTAAGAAAGATAGAAGTGTAACTTTATTATTAAATAATTAAAGATTTTTAGTAATTTTTATTATAATTATGCATTTATTTTGGTCTGTATCATTGAATTCTAATAATTTTTACTTTTTTAATATAAATATTAATGATAAATGTTATATTATTTATACTATAAACGTGTCCCATTAATGTTAATATACTTATAAATAGCAAAGATGTACAGTTTTTGTCGCCATTGTTTAAAATAGTTTATGATTAAAAAATCGATTTGTTTCGAGTTGTACGTAATAGCGCAACTCTTCCAGAGTAGAAAAAGCCCCCATTAATTGCTGTACGACTTCCGAAAATTGTAGAAATTAAGTTCTACGAAGACGCCTTTTTAATTGTTAAACAGCTTTTTGTAAAAGTTAATAAACATTTGGGGATGAAATCTTGCACACTTTTTACAAATGAAAAAAAGCTACATTTTTACAAAGTTTCAACTTTGCATACTCACTCATTTTACATAATAAGTGATTGAAAATAATGTGATTTTGGACGGTTTTCATTTATTTGTAGCTCAAGGAATTAACCAATCGTAACATCTCATTCGATAAATACTTTTAATACGTACAGCTCTTATTGCTAACTTTTGGCACGTTGTTATATGCTAAACTTATTCGTTAACTTTTGTTTACAAAATCCGTGCAAGAAATCTCGAATGACAAATATATAAGATTTCTTTCTGAACATGATTTTTGTAAGTTCGCGCAAGAAAATTTCAGATACCATTTAATGTTGAATTTGACTTTTGAGACTAATTTGACTGAACTAAAAGTTCTATTCCTACATACTAGTATCGTGTCAATATATTGTTCATTCAATGTTAGCTTTGCACCAATAACATCATATTATCAGGTGTATAAAAATCGTAGGCATGACTATTTATATCTTTCAATCAGAAACTACAATTATGGATAGGTGCGTATTGGTATGAATTCGGTATTTGCACATTTTTAACTAATTATGTAAATGAATTCACGAAAATAACATTATAGATAGGTATTTCTTGTTTCAAAAATTATTAGAAATAAAAAAGTTACAAACAATTAAAAATTTTTTTACCGACGAACGTGTGATATCATAATATTACTGCGTCGTCTGCAACAGCGCTACAAACCAAGGAAGAAATTTCCTCTCTGAATAGAGTAACATGAACCGCATCTCTTATATTTATACACTAGGTTAGTGTTGCGAAAGACTGTTTAGGCTGACTTCATGTAACACATATAATGCAGTATAGATATATGCAGAGTCACCAACGTAACTTGAAACCCACGGGTTCAAGAACTTGGAAAATGGCAACATAACCACATGAACGCTTATTACAGCATTACTTGCGCCATCTATGAATTACTGCTAGAACTACAGTTAGACATAGACGAGAATACAGAGGGACTTCGGTTTCACCGATCCTTATAGTGCACAGCGATTATGTATTTTAAATTAATCATGTATGGAAATATATTGTTGCTTCACATTTTTACAAGTATCATGACACTTTCTCTACTTCATTCAATATTTATCATTCTTAACGCTTTAAACATTTTCTGCTATGTTATAATTTAAAATTTTGTTATAATTAACAATCACTTTCTACAAATGCTTTAATGCTTAACTATCCATTTAAATTATCCTCAATATCCTCTACCTACATCATAAGTTTACACTTTTTGAAGCTTTTTGTACTTGCATTTAAAATGCCTTTTAAAGATTTTCATTAAATTTTTCGCAAACTGGTTTAAGTTATTACAATGTTTCTAAAATATCGTTACAAAATCTACCGTTACAATTTCGTATTATTTGTTTATATTTAATGCAAAAAATTGGAGATATTCGTTATTCTTTAAAACAATTTATTTACAATTAGCAAAATATTTTTTTCACAGATACAGAAAAGAACATTGGCATATACGAGACAGTCTTGTAAAATTAAAATTAAACTTTACAAAACTTGCGATTCAGGTACTTCATAAAATAACGCTCGACGTAGCTTGCGTCTTTGGACCCTAATACAAATAAGCTTATGCTATGAGACGACCGCAAATACCGGTCGAGGCGTAATTAAAGGAGCGAAAGGCACAATATCGCATCATTCTTCACGGTAGCTGAAACCACTGACTTTTCCAAGCCTGCCCAAGATCATAATTTCCTATACCCGTACCACCCAGTAAACACAAAATGCCTTTAAAGGAACTTGTTCAACGAGATATCCCCGCTATTTTCTGAAACTGGTCGCTCGAAACAATTTCTGATTTAGCTATGATTCGTACCGGTGATAAACAAGAAATATACATCTCTTATATTTTTTATTTTATTAATGTAAGATGATTTCAATTGAATCGATCAGATTCTTACAAACAAGGAATAATTATTATAGATAAATATGAAAATAACAAAATCGCGCAATAAATAATTAGTTGCTTAGTTTATTATATCAATTTTTTTAGAGAAGAAAAGAAAATCTTTCCTTTCAAGCGATAATAAATCAGTGGAATGATACAATAATTTTAATATATTCTCCATACACAATAGTTCTTAGATTTAACAATAAATTTACTTTTCTTGCAGCATGCTTTTGTTATAGTAAATCATAAACTTTTTTTAATCTCATTTTAATCATAATTTTAGTAGCTAAAAAACTGCGAATGATATTTCTGACGTGATGTACCTATTTTGCATGTGTAGGAAAATATGACGTTCGGACGCTTGGAATGGCCGCCTGGCCTTCATCACCCTTGGCTATGGAAAGAGCATAGAAAGCGTCAACACTATAAATTGCTGCTATAAATTATTCCCTTATCCGCATGATATATGGGCCAGCAGATCTCTACGTTTTGTAATTGTGACATCTGAAAACGAGAGAATTTGAATGCTCGTAGCGATTGCCTGGGTTCCGTCATGCCTGTGTCTAAGGAGAGATTGGAGCTGCCAGCTGCTTAGTTACTAAACTAGGTAACCTTGCATGGCAACCCTAGGAACGGAGTTAAGCCGCACACCGAACTGTAATCCGTAGAGCTGGGACGGCAAAGGGTACCCACTCTTCTATTTAATTATTATTCATTGAGTAAGCAAATTTGCTCCAAATTATATCGTGTTTGGTGCCACTTTAATCAGAAACATATAAGAAACACGTTGGTAAAAGTTTCATTGATCACAAATTAAAAATAAGAAAGTATGAGTTTTGAATTGAAAGTCTTAACTTGTCGTGGGCTTTTATATGTTGCCGAACGCTTCGATTCTCAGTTCTCTTTCTCTTTCATTCTCGTTTCTAAGTTTCTTTTTCTAAGATTGGCACATTTAAAAACTCACTTTCCAGAAATAATATCGTTGCATAATTGCAAAACTTGCGTCCTAAACTTCTTGTAATTATTACAGATTTCCGTATCTCGGAAACTAAATGAGATCGTATACATAACAAACTTATTTTATACCATTTTATACCAACAAGACCACAAATATATGTGTCCTAACCGAATAGTATGAAAAAGTAAAGGATAAATATGTAAGCGAATTTTAAAAAAATATAATTTACATTCTACAAGGAATGTCCAAATACGCTAGTCATCACAGTCGCCAAACACCGAGATCAGCTAGTCCATGATACCGTAAAAAAGAGAACATAATTTATGGTACCCTCAAGTGTTTTCCCTATTTCTTTTTAGAACTCGGGATGATGAAATCCAGGCAACTGTTCCAAGCGTTCGAAGATTCATGTTTTCTTACAAATACTTCATAATTTCGCAATCCCAATTAGGTCGCAAGGGGATCATAGTCATATAAAGGTATTTACTACTAACTGAAACAAAATTTAATTTACTTGGACTTACTTAGTATGTAAATGCTATGAACAAAAACATTTTGAAAACTAACTGGATCCGCGTGGCGTTGAAGTGCGATTTCGCGCGATTCACTTATTCTTTGCAATTATCAATTATCTTATATTATTTCTTCGCGTTGCTGAGTAATTGTTCTATGTTGTTATATCCAGGGACCTACCATAAATCATGATCCATCCCTCGGTTATACTTATTTGGACCCGCAATAGGCTTGAAGAATCATCATTGGGATTTTATCATCATCTTTTACTTTACTGTCAAAGCCCTTAAATGCCATCAAACATCTTTCAAGTTAAAACTTCCCTTAAGGTTATTGTTCATTAATGTAAAGCACGAAAAAGCGAATTTTTCCCATGTTTGACAGTGACTGGTGGGGGACGCACATAATAGATCTATATTTCATGTATAAATAAAACTATTTTTATATGTATTTTTATATGTACTGCATTAATTATTATAAATATTGTTATAAAATTCAATTATATTGATTGTGCTTATGAATCTTCCATCGTATTTGTCGCTAAAGAATAACAAAACTGACAAAGTATAGGCTGGGAACCTAAGTCTTACACTCATTTAATGGGCAATATAAAATAGACACGAGCATGACACACCATAGCACAGAAGCACATTGTCCTTTCTCCTTTCTTTTTCTCTCGTGCCATTACGCGTCATTATCTTTATTGTTAAGTATATAAACAAAAAAGTCACTGTGTACTTCGGAAGGAGAAGTATCGCTCGTGAGCAATCTACAATGCACATCAGAAATATACCAACCCTACCACGTTGATATTTTGTCAGTTTAGGAAAAAATTGTACCTATGTTCTGTTTTAAAGTAATATATAGGATAGTTTAAATAAGTTTTAAACAACAATTGGTGTATACATTAAACTTGGGAAAAAAGTATTACAGAAGAGAAAGAATTAAATCTCGAGTATTTCGTTAATATACTAATCTTTGCAGTTTTTATTGTCCATATTGCAGTCGTTTATTCGTTTGCTTGATATCTTTTTTGACATTTGGTGTTCGTTAAAACACTTATAAATTAGAATTCCTTATGAAAAGCAACTTCCCGATAAAGGAAAGACAATTATAGATGCCTTTTGCCTTGAAGATAAAGGATATGGTTATATCGTAAACTTCTGAATCGATTGAAGAGTAAATGCAGATTATGTTACGAAAAGATGTAATCATGAAGAAAAGAAAAGATCAGGTCAGCCGAAACAATTATCTCCATGAGATGAACGAAAAGTACTGAAAATAACGTCTGATCATCAAAATCACTGTCGGATATTAAAAATGAAAGTAATATAAATTCATCAAAAAAACACCATTGGTCACATTTACTACAAAATTATCCAACATTGTGAAACTGTGAACAGATATTGGAAAACAATATATCAGAAAAGAAAAGAAATGTTTTTCAAAACGCAACTTTGTAGGAGGTTCTGTTACGATTTTTGTGTGCTTTTCAGGTTTCGGCAAAAGTTCTGTTCAAATAGAATAAATAGTATTAGCTATATAGTCATGCTACAAGATTATTTATAATCCTTTAGAACTTATCAAAATTTAATTTTCATGCAAGACCATGCACCCAATCATAAGTCGGCTCGTACTTGTAGAGGATGGTTATCTGGGTTGTTATTTAAATGACGAAATATCTTGCTTTTGAAACCCGTCAAATATATTTTAAAATAATAGCTACATAGTATGTTCGCTAAGACTGTGTATTGTTCGCTATTAAAATCGCTCGAGACTGAGACTGAAAAAATGATATTGATTCGCACGACTAACTGACTTCTAAAGAACATGGTCGTCTATTTTATACTGGTCGAGGGAGCATCGAAAAATTCAAATTCGTCTTCGTTTGACGGTTGCACATAGCGGCGGCATTGTTTTGCCCGGAGTTTATTTATTATTACATTGTACATGTCCTAACGATATTGATACTCCAAGGCAAAACAACAACATGATTTGAATTGTCCTCTATATCATGTGCCGCTACATCACCCATCACTAGTGATAACGTTTTTTATATTATATTTACAATAGGATTACACAGTTTTTTTGTTGTACATGCGGTCGTACGACTTCGCTCATCGTTTTTGTGTGCGGTTGCGAGAGTTCGGCATCTGCGGGTTTGTCGTTATGATGCGGGGGTCTAATGCGGCCGCTTGTTGTCAAACCCGTGCAGATGTTGCGCGACGTCTTCGATAGCGTCAGTGAATATCTGTCGGTACGATGCAGGCATTCAACGCACGGTGGCCGCGGTATCGTAGGCCTCCGTTCTTCTTCAGTATGACGTACAGAGATGATGCCCATGGACTTTTCACTGACCGCATCACTGGACGCAACGAGTGGACGAGTCGCGTCCGAAAATTCGATGAGATGTCGGTGATATGTCGACTTATCGACGATTGTTTTGCTCGATACAGCCTCAGTCGTGTCCGTGTATTGTGCTGTCGATAGGTTGCTGGTCTTGTCGCTGTGGCGTCGATTTCGAAGGTCGACCAGTAACCCATAGTGGCTTAAGAAGTCCACGCCAATGATAGGCGTGTTAACGTCCGCCACCGTGAAACGCCGTTTCGTGTTCATCGTTGTGGTAGGTCCCGTTTCCACACTCTCATGAAGTCCGAGTATGCCAGTCTCCTTATCAGCGCCTTTTTGACGTGTTCATACTGCCCTGCCTCCGGCGTGTCGAACAATATGTCCCGGACTAACTGCACATGCTGCGTTGTAATATTTGTGACGGCAGCGTGGAATTTCGTCTTATCGTTAGTAATCCGGGCAGCTTCGAATTGCGACTCTAGCATCAAGAACCATAGCGCGACGTCACGAGGCCAGAACGGCGGTATGCAGAGCGGTGTATTCACCGCATCTACTCGATCTTGCTCCATCGACATACAGTCGGCTCTGCTTGTACTCGTCATATCGATTGTAACACATTCACTTTGAAATCGCTTTTCGCACGTCGGGGTTACCAATTGTAGAGGATGGTTATCTCAGTTGTTATTTAAATGACGAGATATCTTGCTTTTGAAACCCGTCAAATATATTTTAAAATAATAGATACATACTTTACACTAGTTTGTGAAAAGCAATGTACCTCTTCTGGAATGGCCTGCACGTTTTCCTGACGTAAATCAGATTGGAAACATATAGAGAATACTAGTTCTTCGGATTTATTCGAAAAATCAAAAATATAATAAAGTTACAAAATTAAAAGATGTAATTATTGAAGCATGAAATACTATCGGTGAAAAAATAATATAAAATCTCGTTTCCAAGATATATCACGTCAGAAATGTCATTCATAGTCTACTAACTGCTGAAATTATTATTAGAATAAAATTTAGGTCTTATTATAAAAAAACATTATCATGAGGAAAGTAGGTTTAATGTTAAATCTGAAAGGCTATTTTCTACTGGGGATATATTAAAATTATTGCATTATCCCACAGATCCATCATTGTTTGAAAGAAAAGAGTTCCTTTATTTTACTAAAAAAAAAAAAAAAAAAATGTATATATAATAAAGGATTGATTTCTCTTTCTGAGTCATCTAAGTTTAATTCTCTTATAACGTGGAACTATAACAACTATACCTCGTTTGTGGTGGAACTAAACTGTTTCTTTTATCTGTAACATGAAACCAAACATTGCAGATTCCTAACTGATAGATTCTTGCATATGATGGCGTGAATCATCTTCGACACTCTAGACTTATCTATACGACCGTAGTTCACGACCATTGTTCTAATTGTTCTCCTTGCTCTCATCTCGTTCGTCGGTTGTATATTTTATGCTTTTACTTCCCAGCTGCGACTTAAATGCTTCTGTGGCGTCATTTTTGCATCTATCCTCGTTTAAAAATTCATCAGTAGATTCTACTTTAAGTACCATTTTACGAAATCGATTTCTGGATCTCTTGATTCTTTCGAAGTTTCGTTTGAGATATTTTATTTGTACTTTCAAATCTTTATTTTTTTTTAACAGCTGAGTACATTCGTTTTTCAATTTTATTTCTCGGTAAGCGTTCCTTGTCGAATTCTCAAGTTGTACGTCGTTGTTCATCTGTGGTTCAGCTGTTAGCCATTCCATTGAATCCTTCTTGTCAGAGAATTTTAACGGCACCTTTTTATACTTTGGTGTTGGTTTATTAATAAATGATTTATTTTCTCCTTCTTCTTCTATCTCTCTTTCTTCTATCTCTTGCTGTTGTTGGTAGTGTTGATGTTGATGTCGTTCTTCTTCCTCTTCCCCTTCTTCTCTCATCAGCTGTTTTTCGATTACGAACTGACATGCTTGTACATCTTCTTTTTCTTCATTTGTTAATAGATTTTTTGGTGATTTAGGTATGGCATTCCTCTTCAACTTTTTTTTTTTATTCGTATTTTTTCTAAGATTTGATTTGAACATTTCGGGTAAAAAATGATCGGCACAAACGCCCATGCATCTTAAAGTGGAGTTGGCATAATAGTTTAAAGCTGGATTTCCTGTTGAAAAAGTAGTACGTATAGATAGTAATAGACAATAATATAGATAAAAAGAGTAAAACATATTGATGTCGGGAAACAAACTATCTCGTTTTATACCAAAATTGTCTGGCTGGCGGGAAACAAGGTACATATCGCGTTTAGTGCTTCATTTGACATTTATTTCCATTTGAGATATACACGTGTATGTGTTATAGGCGCAATCAATAGGATATATATAGAGTGCTTATAGGTGTGCCATGCATTCAGCCTTAGACAAGTTCTCATCTCTATACATTGTATACTTATATCTGTGCACTGTAATATAAATTATGATCGATTCAAATAAATTTTATCTGTCTTCGTTTTTCGTTTACGAAGAAACCTACACTAGTTCGCTAATTCTAACAAATTATATCGTGTTTCGTGACATTTTAATGAAAAAAATATTACGGACATGATGAAAATTTCATAAAAATGGGCCAGTAATATAGAAGTTTTATTTTTGGATTGATCATCGATATCCGATCTCGGATCGAGTAACGTTGCTCGCCATTATCTCTATGGTCGGTAGTAGACGTTCAATAAAGAAAATCTATGTAACTATTTTATTGTACTATACTACCGTGAGTATATTTTAATTGAAGAAATGACTGAACTTTGTCTCCAGGCACAACTTTTTCTCAACTGTTATTGCGTTTTTTTATAATACAGGAAACATTCGATAATTATATAAGAATCGGGATTTGAGTGTTGCAGTTATGCAGATGGGAAACGATACTATTTTTTGACACTGAGATTTTAGATGTGCCGAACTTAGAAAAAGAAAACTTAAAAACTAGAGTGAAAGAGAAAGAGGAACGAAGAGTCAAAGTCGGCAACATATAAATATCTGCGATAAGTGAGACCTTTTAACTCAAGACTCAAACTTGCTTGTTTTCTTTCTTTCAATATTTTCAATTTGTGATTAATGAAACTTTTACCAATATGTTTTTTATATCTGTCTGATTAAAGTGGCACCAAACACGGTATAATTTGGAACATATTTAATTACTCAATTTAATCGAAAAAATCTCGCAAATACGTTAGTAAACGATTAATTTTTAAAAAGTCAATGTTACGCTACTCGATCGCAGCGAGCCGTTAAGCTTTTCCGTGTGTCAGGGATACCTCCCCTCCGTAGAGGGAATGACGAGTGTGCAATTATTCAGAAGATCGTTTTATGCGATTATCGCATGTTTCCTGTATTCGATAAATGGAGGCAAGATATAACGAGTTTGAGTCTCGAAATTACGGTTTGATTGTCCAAGAATCTATTGCATCGGTCCAGAAAAGCATTGTTAATGTTATTCCGTATGACTGTTTTTGTTTTATGCATTGTTCGCCTTTGCTAATATTATGAGCGTAATTGAATACTGTCGTATGGAGATAGAAAAATACAAGCAGTATTGTGGGAATTGTTTCGAAGTTTCGGGAATGCGCAGGAATATGAAATCATCGAGTGTAAACGCGTGACTCGCTTTTTCAACGGTCGTCTTCACCTTATTGTGACAGCAAATTAAAGTCCTTCGGCACCAATCAAACCGCTCTGTGTTCTCGCCTAATTATAGCAACAGCTCATAGATGGCGAGCAATATTTGACTGTAGTAGTAAGCATATACGTTATACTGTTGCCATTCTCATATTTTCTCGCAAGCGCAAGTTCTGAATTAAGTGGATAACCCTGTATAAATTTTATTCAAAATATTATTTAATAAGTCAGTTCATATACATAATATTGATAATAGAGCGGTGTACTGTTACTCTGAACACAATATATGTTTAAATAAATAATACAATTTGCCCTCTAAACAGTCATCACGTTAAAGTAAGCCATGCAGTAGGTTAAAAGTATCAAACTTCAAAAACGCAAAATTTTTGAACCAATGGATTCCTAGATTAAAAACTGCTATATATCGTTTTTGTTCATCGATTACTATCAGACAACGGAAAAATAGTTTTTAAAAACGATGCCCAGATACGAGATATAACCGAAAAAATACCCGGCATCAATGTGTTAATATAGCAAATTGACAAATACGAAACATATGTATGCACAGTACGAACACCTTGGACTTACCAATTTTTGAAATCCATTCTTCAAGAAGGGGACTGTTTTCTTTCGGGAAGGGATACAGATGATGTCCTTTATGTCGGCCGTTGTTACAATTGACGTAAGCGCAAATATCTACTGATTTAAACTTCTTCTGCAAATTCATAATGTAAAAAACGTATATAATATATACACTATAAAAAACAACGCACAAATTCGCGAAAACTATCTATAAAAATGAAATAAAGAAAATAAAATAAAGAAAATAAAATGAAATAAAATGAAATGAATAAAAAAAGGCAAATAAATAAACAAATAAGAAAATGGTTGCGGTCAAGAATAATTCTTTATATGTATATGCTAGATGTTAGATTGAGTTGGCTACGATAGACGACAAACTGATAAATCTCCCTAAAATTTGTTTTTTCCCAGATTCGTTAGAAACTTAGGGATAAGAGTGGGGTTTACGATTAGAATGTTTGCAAATTCATTGGTAGAGATAGCATTAGTGGAAACAGAAGGTAAACGCTCTTGCCTATTGGTTATCCTAAGATAGCGATTGACCTATCCAATTAGCCTTCAAAATACCAGGTGTATGCATAAGTTGTTTCCGGTTTAACTAAGAGATGTCGCCATCGAAAATTGCGCAGTATATTAATTGGACACATACGTTATTTTGTTCGTCTGGCATTAATCTATAAACACACGCAAGTTGAGTCCGCCAAAAATTAGCGTCTTTGTTTTATCGTTCATTGATCATGTCGAATTTTGTGCCTGAAAA